>LZPO01067101.1:0-42648 GCA_001675575.1 Neotoma lepida
TGTGTGAAAAGTGGTGTGTGTGTGTGTGTGTGTGTGTGTGTGTGTGTGTTTATGAGTGTGTGTATGTGTGTTTCCTGAAAGATGGTGCAATGGTTAAGAGCACACTTTGTTCTTGCAAAGGTCTTGAATTCAGTTCCCAGCCACATGATGACTCACAACAATCTATAACTACAGGGGATCTGATGCCTCTTTTGATCTTTGCAGGTTACTGTACACATGTGATACATATATACACACTCAGGTATACACATGTACATGTGTTTACGTATGCACATATACAAGTGTGTATGTATGTATATATGTATGTATGCATTTTTATGGTGCTAAGTATCAAACCTGGTGTGGTGATGTATTATGTCCCCCAAAATATTGTTCACCCTAATAAAGTTTATCTGAAGATCAGAGGAAAAAGCCAGCCACTATAGAAAACAAAGAGGTAAGGCAGTGGTAGCACATGCCTTTAATCCTAGCATTCGGAAGACAGAAAGTCATCAGGCTCTCTGTGAGTTCAAGGCCACACTGGGAACAGCCAGGCATGGTGGCACATGCCTTAAATTCTAACATTAGTTAATCATAAAGGTCTAGAGGTCTGTACAGACAGACAGGAAGCAACAGAGCTGGGCAGGAAGAGGGAGTGATGTAGCTGGGCTGAGAAAGGACATGAGATGGCAGAACAGAAAGGCATATAGGACTAGGTATACAGAAAGTAGCTCTATGGAGACTGAGGGGTCGATGAGAGGAGGTAGGCTGTGGCTTTTCCCATTCCTCTGATCTCTCAGCTTTTCACCCCAATATCTTGTTCGGGGTTTTTTATTAATAAGACTGTTTAGCAGTTCATCTTACAACCTGGGACCTGTTAAGCAAGCATTTTACTACTGAATTACAACTCTGTTTGCCAAATATTTTCATTTTGTGACATCAATTTATTTCTATCTCTTATCTACTTCAATTATTTTTTTAAATAAACTTTATTATGAAAAAATCATAAATAAAGCCCTTTACAGACTGCAACTAACCAGACCCAAATCCTATACATCTCAATGAATTATAGTTAAAATAGCCATTCTAAAAGTGTGAAGCTTCACATTGGATTTTACACTTTAACTATTGAATATATTTTTACACACTTGTCCACTATAAACAAACAAACAAAACCCCGTAACAAAGTTAGGACTGGAAAAACAATTAGTTTTATATCCTCTTCCATAACTGCCCATTACATGTATTTAGTCCTTCCTCATCCCTAATGCTTACCTTTTCTTGTTCTCTCTTCTACATGTTATATTGAACCCTTATGTATGTTTGTTGCACACATACGTATATATTATTGGTTAGGTTCTGCATATGAGGGAAAGCATATATATATATAAAGTTTTTCTTTCTGAGGTTGACTTCACTTAATATTATAAATTCTAAGACCTGCCATTTTCCTGATAATTTTGTGATTATGTTTTCCTCTAGAGCTCAATAGTATTCATATATAATTTTCATTTTCAATTCTTCTGCTGGTAGACAAATAGATTTATTCCAACTCTTTGCTTGGCAAATAAAGTAACAATAAACATGGGGGTGCAAATCTCTATGTTATGGTATGGGATACTCTGGGTGTGTACCCAGGAATGAATTAGCTGTGTCAGATGGTAGTTCTATTTTTTTTCCTGAGAAATTTCCCAAGTTATTTCCACAATGACTGTGGAGTTATATTAATTTTCACTCCTCACCAACAGTGAATTGGGGGTCCTATCTGGCCATACAATCTCCAACATTCGTTGTCAGATTTCTTGATGATAGCCATTCTGACTGGGGTGAGGTGATGTGGTGGTTTGAATGAAAATGACCCTATAGGCTCATAGGGAGTGCCACTATTAGGAGGTGTGTTCTTGTTTGAGTAGGTATGGCCTTATTAGAGGAAGTATGTCATCGAGGGGTGGGTTTGAGGTTTCAGAAGCTCAAGATAGGCCTAATGACTTACTCTCTCTTCCTGCTGCCTGTAGATCCAGATATAGAACTCTCAGCTACTTCTTCAATACCATGTCTGCCTGCACCCTGCCATGCTTCCTGTTATGATGATAATGGACTAAACCTCTGAACTGTAAGCCAGCCCCAATTTGATGTTTTCCATTGTAAGATTCCATGGTCATAATATCTCTTCACAGCAGTAGAAACCCTCATTAAGACAGGTGGATCTCAAAGTAGTTTTAACCTGCATTTCCTTGGTGGCTAGGGATATTTAGCATTTTTGAAAATAGTTATTGGCCATTTGTGTTTCTTTTATTAAAATATGTCTGTTCAAACTATTTGCTCATTCATTGACTGGCAGTTTTACTTCCTTGGTATCTAATTTCTGCAATTTTTTTTAAATTCTGGGCATTAGTTCCTTGCCTGAAGTGTGACTGGTAAAGATCTCTCCCATTCTGTGGGCTGTTTGTGCACTCTGCTGACTATTTCCTTTGCAATACAGAAACATTTTAGTTTTCTTCAGTTCTTTAGATCTTCAGGTAGAGATGTGAAGACATATCATCAATTGTCTAGAACTGGGCTGAGTCTCCCCAGTCTGCAGACATGGGATACAGAAAACAATGTAATGATTCCAGGAGTGGAGTCAAGGATGCAGGCTTTGCCAGAAGCATAGCTTAGGATACTGAGAACAATGGGATGAGTCTGGGAGTGGATTTAGGGTCGCAGGCTTTGCCATAAGTATAGCTTAGAGCTCCAGTGCTTACCTGGGGCCTTTGGGCTTCAACAAACAGGGAGAGGAAACTGTAAACCATCTCACTCTCAGTGTTGGACCTTGAAAACTCAGTATTATCTTCTAAAATTTAACATTTCCTGTGTTAATCTCAAAGAGGGGAGGAGAAAAACCACTGACCCAAATCATCATGGCCAAATTAATTAAAGCAAGCAAATTAATTTAGGCAAGTTTTTATTTTATTTTATCTGTATATATAGGCTACCTCCCCCTAAAATGGGATTTTAGCAGTCAGCATTCGATGTGAAGAAGACAAGGGTTTTATAGCTCAGGGGTACGGAGTTTGGTGGGCAAGTAGGTGGGGTTACAGGGTCCAAATCATAAGCATAACAAGTTACTCCTAACAGCCTCCTGAAACAGAGACATGGTTGCAGGGTAGGCATAACAAGGTAGTCATAACAACAGGTAGTCATAACACTGTAGTCATAGGTGGTCATTTAACCTTTTAAAACAAAGGTATGGCTGAAAGATGGTTATAAACAACTTTTGAAACAAAGACACGATTGTTATTTTCCTGGGACAGGCAATACAAAACCATTTGCAGTTAAGGTTACAGGAGGAGTATAGCCGAATCCTTGAAAAACAGGGGTTTAATCATAAACTGGAATGACCCAAGTTTTTCATTTTTATAAGATGGCTTTTAAGCCTAAGGTGGAAGCAGGCTGGTTCTACACCTGCACCTCCTTACAAAGCAATCTCATAAGAAAGAACTGACTGAAGCAACGGGTGGCATTGGATATTCCTTCTGCATTTGGGATGCAACTGAAACTACTTTTCCTGTGTGGCCTGTGGTAGGAAAAGGAATGGGATGAATCTTTCATAATGTCCCTTCAGCATTGTCTTTTTGCTGTTTTTTCTTATTTGCCTTTGTTTATTTTTTATCACTCCATGGTCTTTGTCCAGATGTCTGTTTCTCTTTTGCTCAATGAAGAATCCCTTTCAGCCACAAAGACTGATCTTAAAAAGTGTCTCATTTAGAGTTTTCACTTTGCAAATTGGCATCCATTTTTCTTTTAAGATTATTTGAGAATTCAAAGTCCTGGCAGGACCAGGAGACTACAAATCAGATTAGTGCATTTGTCTTGCTAGGTCATCAGACAAAAAAAGAGAATGCTACAGGAATGTAAAATAGGAAGACTATTGTCACTCTATGCTACCCTGTAGGGTACCTCAAAGTCTGAGCAGAGGTTCTTCCATGATTGGAGGAATTTTGGTCTCCTTCTTGCTCTGGTTGGAGAAGGGGCTCAGACTCAGTACACCAAGGCTGCTGTAGCAGGCACATTTGCCCTTTATGATCTGGGTGTTAAAAAGGAAAATTAGGTTCAAGGCGTTTGGGGATACATCATTCTCACCTTGTTTGCTCACATGGAGGAGAAGGGTACTGTTAGGTCACAGCAAGTTTGTGGAAGTAGACTAAGCATGGATCGTAGGGTCTGGTCTTAGTTTATCATATAAATCTCACTTTGTTCCTCATCTTATGAGGTGGCTTTAGAATTATCCTCAGAGCTACACAGTCCCATACCACAGAAAGTAAAGGTGGGACAGATATTCAGCACCAGAAAGCTGAGGTAACTCTTCCCAGAGGAAGGTCCTTTTCCTTGTTCCCATAAAAAATCAATTCCTCATGGTTCATGAACATATACAGACTTGTTTCTTACTGCTGAACACTTCTGCTTGCAGCCCCTCACCCTGGAAGTCCAAGGAAATCATGAGCTCCAGGTTCATGCCCTACCTGTTCAGGCTTAGGGTGACTGTGTGGGGACAAAGCCTGGTCCAGAGGCTGCAGCTGGGCCTTAACAACCTCCATTTCTCTATGTCCCTTCTGCTTTGGGCATTCTCTAAAGACTTGAAAGTAGATCAGGTTTCTTTCACGATTTTTCTTGTTTAGTGTTATGCACACTAAGCAACACTAGTCAAATGAATAAAGCAGTGTTCCTGAAACTGTTGCCTAGTACCTTTGAGCTGAGAGATCTAACAAACAGGTCTAAAGATTTAAGAGTTTGTTCAAGTCTTTGAAGAAAGGAATTGAAGAAAACATCAGAAGATGAAAAGACCTTCCATGCTAATGGATAAGTACAATTAACAGTAAAATGACCACCCTACTAAACGCATTCAATAGATTCAATGCAATCTCCACCAAAATTCCAACACAATTGTTCACAGACCTTGAAAGGACAATTCTCAACTTCATATGAAAAACAAAACAAAACAAAAAGCCCAGAATAGCTAAAACAATCCTGAATAATAAAAGAAATGCTGGTTTCCTAATTTCAAGTTGTGCTAGAGAGCTATAGTAATAAAAACAGCATGGTATTGGCACAAAACCAGACATGTTTATCAGTGAGGGCTGAAGATCAGACATAAACCCACACACCTCCAAACACCTATTTTTTTTTTTTTTGGTTTTTGTTGCTTTTTTATATAAAGAAGCCAGAAATACATACTCAACAAAAGACAGCATCTTCAACAAATGGTGCTGGTCAAACTGGATGGCTGCATGCAGAAGAACACAAGCAGATCCATACTTATCACCCTACATAAAGCTCAACTTCAAATAGATCAAAGACCTCAACATAAAACCAGATACACTGAACCTAATTAGAAGATAAAGTGGGGAATACCCTTGAACACAGGAGATAACTTCCAGAACAGAACACCCATAGCACAGGCACTAAGATCAACAATTAATAAAAGGGACCCCATGAAACTCAGAAGTTTCTGTAAGGCAAAGAACACCACCAGTTGGACAAAAGCAGCAGCTACAGAAAGGGAAAAGATTTTTACCAACTCCACATCCCACAGAGGACTAATACCTAAGGACTATAAAAAACTCAAGAAACTAGATGTAAAAACATGAATAATCCAGTTGAAAATGGGGAACAAATATAAACAGAGAATTTTCGATAGAGGAATCTCAAATGGTTGAGAAACACTTAAAGAAATGTTCAACAGCTTTAGCCATAAGGGAAATGAAAATCGAAACTACTTTGAGATTCCATCTTACACCTCAGAATGGCTAAGATCAATATAGCATAAGTGACAGCTCATGCTGTCGAGGATGTGGAACAAGGGGGGAACTCATCTACTGCTGGTGGAAGTGCAAACTTGTACAGTTCCTGTGGAAATCAGTGTCGTGGTTCCTCAGGAAGATGGGAATAGATCTTTCTCAAGATCTAGCTGTACTTACTACCCTTGGGTATATACGAAAAGGACTCTTCATCCTACGACAAGGACACTTGCTCAACCATGTTCATTGCTGCTTTATTCATAATTGCTAGAAACTGGAAACAACCTAGATGTTCCTCAACAGAAGAATGGGTAAAGAATATGTGGTACACTTACACAATGGAGTATTACTCAGTTGTTAAAAACAATGACATCATGAAATCCAAAGGCAAATGGATGGAACTAGAAAAAAATCATCCTGAGTGAGATAACCTAGACACAGAAAGGTAAATATGGTATGTATTCACTTATGTGTGTGTATTAGTCATTAAATAAATGATAACTAACCTACAATCCATAGACCCAGAGAGGTTAGGTGTAGTGAAGGGACTAAGAGGGACACATGAATTTTTCTGGGAAGGGGAAATAAAATAGACTTTATACAGAATGGGAGAGGAGGGGTAATAGGGGCAAGAGAAAGAATTCCAGGAAAGAGAGCTGGAATTGAAGGGCATTTGAGTGATGATATGGAAACCTAGTACANTGGAAACTTCCTAAAATATATGAAGGAGATCCTATTAGGTCTCCTAATCATAGTGGATACAAAGTCCCAACTGGCATCTCTTGACAGCAAATGAAGCTTCCAATACCAGGATTGAGTTGAGTTTAATTTAGTTACTGGCCAATGGGAGTCCTGTGGAAATCCCCAAACAACCCAGGCTGTTGCTAAGACAATGGGTTGCTCTCTGCAAACTGACAGCAAGACCGAATTGCCAAGGAAAATACCCACACAACTCATTGAACATGGAGCAGTCAAGCTGGTGCCTACATGGAGCCTTCACCCCTATGTTCTAGAATCTTTGGTGCAGGAAGGCACTCTGGAGGCTGCTAAAAGAGAAACATGGACACAAACCCAACCACCAAACCTTTGACCTACAATCTGTCCTGCCTGCAAGATATGCTAGGACAATGGTGGCACAGAACTTGTGGGAGTGCCCAACCAATGTCTGATTTGACTTAAAGCCTACTCCATGAGATGGAATCCATATCCTACACTGCTTGGGTGAGGAAGAACCAGAGACTAGATACTCCAAGAGACCTAGGGTAAAACCAAACTCTACTGGTCTTAAAAATAATAAGGATCAATAAAATGACTCCTAATGATATTATGCCTTATTCAGCCATCATCAGAGAAGCTTCCTCCTGCAGCAGACAGGAACAGATGCAGAGACCCAGAGCCAGCATTGTGCAGAGAGTGTCCTTGGCATTCACAGGTCTAAATGGGAGGGATGTCTCCACCAAATCCCTCACCTCAGGGAACTCCACAGAAGAAGAGGCACAAAAAGTGTAAGAGCCAGAGGGGATGGATGGAGGACATCAGGAGAACAAGGCTCTCTGAATCAACTAAGCAAGGTGCACATGAACTCACAGAGACTGAAGCAGCAAGCACAGGGCCTGCATGGGTCATCATCAGTTCCTCTGTATGTATATTATAGCTTTTAGCTTAGTATTTTTATAGGAATCCTGAGTATGTGAACTACTTTTATGGGACTCCTAAGTGTGTGAATGAGTGTGTCTCTGATTCTTGTTCCTGCTCTTGGGGCTCTTATCTTTTTCTTGGGTTTTCTTGTCCAGTCTCAATGTGATGGGTTTTGTTTTGCTTTATTATATATTATTTTCTCATTTTTGAATGTTATCTCTTAGAAGCCTGTTGTTTTCTAATGAGAGACGGAAAGGAAGTGTGGATTTGGAAGGGAGGGGAAGTGGGGAAGAATTGGGAAGAATAGATGGAAGAGAAAAGATAATCAGGATATGTTGTATGAGAAAATAATCTATTTTCAATAAAAGGAAAAAATGAAAAAAAAGATTTAGGAGTTTCTTACTTAAGGTTTCTATTGCTGTGAAGAGACACCATGACCAAGGCAACTCTTACAAAGGAAAACATTTAATTGGGTCTGGCTTACATTTTCATAGGTTTAGTCCATTATCATCATGGTGAGAAGCATAACAGCATGCAGGCAGACATGGTGCTGGAGAAGGAACTGAGAGTTCTACATCTGGATCCGCAGGCATCAGAAGGAGACTGTGAGCCACATTGGGTGTATTTTGAGCATATGAGACCTAAAAGCCTATTTCCACAGTGACGCACTTCCTCCAACAAGACCTCAGCTCCTAATAATGCTGCTCTCTGTGGGCTAAACATTCAAACACAAGAGTCTATTGGCCCTTCCTATTCAAACAACCATGAGGGTTTTGTTTTTGCTTGGTGTGATTGAACCCAGGGCTCTGNACATGCTACACTAGCACTCTACCACTAACTTGTATCCCAGATCGCCCATAAACACTGCTCATGTTTTCAAGGCTCTCCCTCTCTACATCCTCACCCAGCTGGCAGGGAGTTTTTCTAATATGATGTCTTCCATAATATCATGGATTATTATCCACACAAAGCACCGTTCGCAGCTAATGAGGAGACTGGTCTCCAGGACAGGAATTTGGACTGGCCGTTCACAGCATCTCCTGCTAATGTTAACCAGTAGATGCTGGTTAAGAAATAGAAAGACATAAGACATACACAAAGCCAATCATCCCAGGAGTCAATCCAGAAGAAACTGATGCAAGAGAAATAAAAAATCTTTGCAGCTTAAACAATAATGTGTTCTGAACCATAATTTATAAATACTTTCTTTAACTCGACAATAAGAGAGCAAATATTGTTTTGAAAATAAGGGGAACAGTCAATTTACCAAAAAATTCCAGATAGCAAGCAATGTGAGAAAAATATGTGATAGATGGGGGGAGAAAAGTAAGTGAAACTGCCCACATAATTTTAAACATATAAGTGAAATCTTAAAAAAAATTACTCCCTGACACTTCCCCCTCCACACACAAAAAGAGTGAAAAGGAAAGATTTATGTACAATGAGGAGCATGAAGGGTTAAGAACAAGTCATAAAACATCATTCATGTTTGGGCATATTATTATTTAGTTACCTAGGGCTTTCATAACAAAATGGCCCTGGCTCAATGGATTATTATTCCCTTTTACACTTCCAGACTTTGCAAATTTACTTTGATGTTCCTGGAGGTGTGGTTTTCCTGAAACCTTCCTGTCTTGAAGTTGAATCTCCCAATGTCTTCCATTTGTGTTAGACCACATCCTAATATATCCTTATGTTATATTAGATGATGACACACCCCAAGAACCTCATTTATCAGAATTATTTGTTGATGTATTTGCCATTCTGAGCTCTAAGTTTGAACTTCAGTATATGAAAGTTTGAAAAATACATTCCAGTTCAGAATAGTGATTGATAATGGCTACAGATAAATAACCAAATAAATACTAAATTAGTGTATATTTTATGAACAAACCAAACAGGTAAAACTTTCTTTTAGCAATCTCTAGGGTTTGTATGGGTTGAATAGGGAACATATATTCTCTTATACAATCTGGAATGTTCTGGATTTACAATTTGTTCCTTTTAGAGTTATTCAGAATTTTTCAAATCATAACAAAGATAATAGAAGTATTACCTGTAGAAAACATACAACCATCAGAAGCAGAAAATGGCTACATGTTCCTTTCCTTGCACACACAAGGAAACTTGGTTTTCTAGTTTGCCTTATAGTTAGACGGAGGTTGCTTGAGTTTGGGCTGAAGGGACAGGAATCAAAGAAAATAAGCTACTTCAATGTTTAGCCTTAAAATAACTTCCATTGTATTTTTAATTCCACATCTCTCTTTTTTCTTGGCAGTTTATCAAATGCAGGGGATATAGCCACTCCCAAGATGGTGGAAAAACATGGTCAGAAGTTGCCTTTGTAGAGTCGCTGTATGGAGCAGGGCAGCCACAGTTAACCTAGCCTGCATCCAGCTTCCTTTGTGCTAAGCCACTGGGATCTAGGGATATTGTTCCAGCAACTAGAATAAATTTCTATGATAAATATATCACCATAACCATGACTAACTCCAATCTAGAAGATTTTGTTCATTAAAATGAAAAAAAAATGTGTGTACCCTTTGAAATACAAACTTAACAACTGGTTTTGAGTACACAAGATGAGCTTGTAAGCTTGTAAGCACAGGATTGCAGTAGGAAGAAAAGTCAAGTGTATTTTCATACGTAAGAAAGAACTTAAATAAATTATGGCACATTGGTTTATGAAGCCCATGGAGCTCTAAAAAGCAGGAAAAGCTCTGTGGACTGACCTGGAAGAATGCTAGTTACATACAGTAATTTGTTCAGGAAACCTGCAGGCAGGCAAACATTTATAGCACAATTAATAAATTTTTATTAAGGTCATATGCACAAATCCTAATGAATTTAAGAAAAAATTAAGAAGAAAAAACATACACCTTTATTCAAAATAATTACATTAAGCAAGTAGATNTTTAAAAGAGCCTAAATTGTACTTCACTTTCTTACATAAATTCCTGCTACACAACTTGGGTTTCTTGCCTCAGGAAGTAGAATCCATTTCTCTCCTGCCTGGATTAAAACAGGAGCTAACAGAACAACAGAAAAATGGCAGCAAACATTATGCACGAAGTCCATGCCAAAGACTTAACTAACTTAGGACACAGCCTTTTCTCGTTATNAGCTATGTCAGTTACAGTCGGGGCAACTTTAGGATGGCAAGGTGGGTGAGACAAGGTCACAATGTTGACAACAGGTACTCCAGCCACCAAGTTAACCCTACCTGAAACTAGAGAGGCTACCAGCCTCCTGCAGCCTCTTCCCTCTTCTCCTCTCCTGTCCTGCCTCCCATCCCCTCCCCTCTCCTTCCCTATCCTTCCTTCTCTTTCTATCCCCTCCCCCTCTCTCCTTCCTTCCTTCCTCCTTTCCTTCCTTCCTTCTTTCTTTTTTTCTTTCTTTCTTTTTTCCCATGAGAAAGTATTTCTCTATGTAACAATCCTGGCTATCTTGGAACTTGCTTTGTAGACCAGGCTGGCTTTGAACTCAGAGATCCACCTGCCTCTGCCTCCCGAGTGCTGGGATAACGGGCGTGTACCACCGTTGTCTGGCATTATCTATTTCTTTTACTGTGATTTGTTTCTTCTATCCCCACCCCACCTGCCATGCTGGGGACTGCATTTAGGGCCTTGTACATGCCAGACAAGCACTCTGCCACTGAGCTACCCCAGCCCATATTGAACTTCTTTAATTGCATATGATTGATTTTTTTTTCCTCCAGAAAGACTCCAATTTTCCATTGGTTTGTATGCATGTTGTGGTTGTTTTCCACATATGAGAGAGAACACGATGCTTGGTTTCCTGTATATGATTTATTTCATTTAATATGATGACTTCCAATTTCAACTGTTTTCCTGCAAATGATAACATTGCAGTCTTCTTTATGGTTGAATAATACTCTACAATATATGTGTGTGTACATGTGTATACACACACACATATATGTACACGTGTATATCCACATTGCCTGTGTCTGTTCATCTCTTAACGGACACCTAGGCTTATTCCATAACTTGACTATTGCAAATAGTTCCATGATAAACGTGGTATAGAGGTATCTCTNNNNAATTTCTTTAGATGTTGATTCCCATTTTCCTTGTCATCCTTATTCTCCTCTCCTCCCCTCTGCAGCAGTTAGGCCTAGGGCTTTACCTGCATGAGGCAAGCTCTCTCTCACTGAGCGCATGCTCAGCCCTTTTCTCTCTCTTTCAGTAAATACACGATTTTCTTTAAATTCTGCATAAATGGTATTGAGTACTTCAATAGCCCATCACATTGCCCTGTGGTGTTTGAGATTAGGAAAGATATTTCTTATCTCTCATGAGTTAAGAAGGTGAATGACCCCTTTATGAAGTCAGTGTACTGGCAAAAGTAATTTAAAAATTACCATGATAAAACAAAATGACTCTCTAGATAAAACTGGTTTTAGTAGTTTGCTTTTCCCTTGCACTAAATTTCTCATGTTTTTATGTTTTAAGTTCAAGAGTATATATGTATGTAAATATATAAGTATTTTGAAATAGAAGCATATGTGTATGTGTAGTACATATTAAATATGCTATTAATATGTGGTATGTAAAATATAAGCTCATGTATTATATTTTATGTATGTATATATTTCCTTTTGTCCTTTGGTGCTGCTTTCAGAGAAAAATTAATTATCTGTATATGTTCTTATTCTTGCTTGTTGTGTGAGTGCTCAACTGACCCTCTCTTCCTAGCTATCAATAAATGGGAAAACATACAACTCTATTTGGAGTGGTGAACAACTTCATTGGGACGGCCACATTTCCACATGAGTGGTCCTCTCACAATAAGTATTATGAAGAATTGTGGCAGTGATGGAAAGACGAATGAATGGCTGTCCCATGGGTGCAGCACACAGAAAGAAGTTTTTTTCAGACGGAAAAGGTTGAATTCTTACGAATGCAGNGGATGATACTAAGGGAAGCTGGTGAGCTCACCAGTTGTGTTAAATTGTGATCAGTCATTACACAGTGGCTCAGCATTTCTTCAAACAATGATTAGCAGATCCTTTTCCAAAGACAATGCAAAATTGCAATGTGTAGAACACCTTCTTGTTACAGAAAATAACAAGAGCAGTATGGTTTCCAAACAGCCTTGTAGTGAAGAACAACAATAACAGTACAAAAAAATTAGAAATCATTTAAAATCAAATTTCAATTTGGTATTTTTCTTTTCAACAGAAAACACAGAATTAAACTCAAGCTCATTGTGATTCTTCAGAACGGTGAAATGGGGGGACCTTTTATTTGGTACAGTGTTGTGTTTGCTAAGCAGAAACCTTCATTTGCCGCTACATTTGCTGGCATCATTATATAATGGTCCCCTTGTATGCCAGTTAGTCCATGGTTACTGAAGTATGCTACACTCGGGAGCTAATCCTTCTCTTTAACACAGTGCTGCACACAGAGAAAGATTCACAAATATGAATGAAGTGATGAACAGAGCCACCCCTGGATGACTAAAGCCACTAACTACCCTTACATGGTAACAGGTCAAATATCACATACTGCATTCATGCTCACCCTCCTGAGTAGTCAGGAAATTCGGGGCAAATCCCAGATGGACATCACCTTTCACCCACCACAGCATGTAGTGGANTCTAAACTACTGACTTTCTAGAAAGAAATTTGTCAAAACATATGGAAAGTTCAAAATAGTTTAAACCATTTGATAATATGGCATTCAAGACAGTATGTGAAGGAAATAATCAGAGATATAAAGATATTTATACACTTTTTATAGTTGTGAAAATACTAATATCTTTGAAGTAGTTTGACAATAGAATTGTTAGCTAAATTATGCATCATTTCTATGCTTAAATGTTGTGAAGCCAATAATAATCACATACTTTAAGAACATTTAATGATAGAAATATTCAAGGTAAGTTTTGTATTCAATTGGTTTGTGTGTGTGTGTGTGTGTGTGTGTGTGTGTTGCTATACAGGGATGCACACATGCAGAGGCCTGGTGAAGGAAGATTCAGATACCCTACTCTATCACTCTCCACTATGTTCTTTGAGATAGAATCTCTCACTGAATCTGGAGCTAGCCCTGTGGCTAACAATCCCCGTTTCTACCCTTTACAAGTATTGGGAAGACTGTGCTTGGCTTTTTGTATGAATGTTGGGATCTGCCCTCAGGGCCTCAAGCTTGAACAACAAGTGTTCTTACCTACTGAGCTANCTTTTCAGCTTCACAATGCAATGCAAACTCTATGCATATCACTGTTTGCCTCTTTGACCTGAAAAAGGCCAAGGGATGTATGTTAAACTTTCCCATAAAGTTAGTTTTTCTAAGTCGAGTCTTAACTACTTTGAGACTGTTAATCAGTCTATAATTTATATTATGAAGAACTATTATTTCTGAAGATCTGTACTGCCATCACTTTTCTATGTGCACATGTAAGTTATGATCTGTTGGAAAGTGATTATATCAATACTTGCCTTTTAGGTTTACATTCACATGTGTTTATGTGTGTGCTTTCAATGATATGTGTCTAGGCATGGCTCTAAGTTAGCAACTATTTTTTTATGTGTTTTAATATAGATAATACAATGAATATGAAATCCTTTATTATTTTGCATCATGAAATTTTGAAATGATATGCTTCTTATTTAATTAGATATTTTTATGTCATGGCTTTTCTTGCAAATTAGTTTTGACATGCAATTTTAATTTATTAATTATTTACATAAAGATGACTAAGATTTTATTCTGTTTAACTCCTTTCAGGGTGTACTCCCAGCCTCTTGTTCCAACTGCCTCCAGTTGAGATTGTCGCTGTGACTACCATGTTCATTGTGCATTTCAGTTTCTAGTTTTTGAGATAGTGCTGTAGAAAGTGCATATTTTAAGTATTTGCTTATCTAAGAATTATTTTTCATGTTTCACTTGATTAAAATATTGATTATTTAAAAGTATTAGTTCTCAACCTGTTTGCTGTAAACTGGAAGCATTAGTCTGTGTTCTCATGACATTTAGTGTTGCAGTAAGAGGTAAAACACAATTTTGTTCTTTATTAATGGATGCTGGATCTATAAGCAAGAAAAGCAACCAAAACCAATTCCTTTCTAGCCAGAACTCAGTCTTTTTTTTATTGTTTCCCTTCTATTGAAAATAGATTTTTTTTTCTCATACAATATATTCCCCTCTCTCTATTCCTCCCAGTCCCTCCCTATCTTATGTGTATCCACTCCATTTATGTCTCTCATTAGAAAAGAACAGGCTTCCAAGAGATAACAGTCAAACATAGCAAAATAAAATACAGTAAGATAAGACACAAATGATCACATCCAGGCTGGACAAGGCAACCCAATAAAAGAGCCCCAAGAGCAGGAACAAGAATCAGAGACTCACTTGTATACATACTTAGGAGTCCCATAAAAATTCTAAACAAAAAGGCATAATATATACACAGAGGAACTGATGAAGACCCATGCAGGCCCTGTGCTTGCTGCTTCAGTCTCTGTGAGTTCATGTGCACCTTGCTTAGTTGATTCAGAGAGCCTTGTTCTCCTGATGTCCTCCATCCATCCCCTCTGGCTCTTACACTTTTTGTGCCTCTTCTTCTGTGGAGTTCCCTGAGGTGAGGGATTTGGTGGAGACATCCCTCCCATTTAGACCTGTGAGTGCCAAGGACACTCTCTGCACAATGCTGGCTCTGGGTCTCTGCATCTGTTCCTGTCTGCTGCAGGAGGAAGCTTCTCTGATGATGGCTGAATAAGGCATAATATCATTAGGAGTCATTTTATTGATCCTTATTATTTTTAAGACCAGTAGAGTTTGGTTTTACCCTAGGTCTCTTGGAGTATCTAGTCTCTGGTTCTTCCTCACCCAAGCAGTGTAGGATATGGATTCCATCTCATGGAGTAGGCTTTAAGTCAAATCAGACATTGGTTGGGCACTCCCACAAGTTCTGTGCCACCATTGTCCTAGCATATCTTGCAGGCAGGACAGATTGTAGATCAAAGGTTTGGTGGTTGGGTTTGTGTCCATGTTTCTCTTTTAGCAGCCTCCAGAGTGCCTTCCTGCACCAAAGATTCTAGAACATAGGGGTGAAGGCTCCATGTAGGCACCAGCTTGACTGCTCCATGTTCAATGAGTTGTGTGGGTATTTTCCTTGGCAATTCGGTCTTGCTGTCAGTTTGCAGAGAGCAACCCATTGTCTTAGCAACAGCCTGGGTTGTTTGGAGATTTCCATGGGACACCCTTGGCCAACAGTCAATTGAATGAAACCCAGCCTGGTACTGGAAGCCTTATTTGGTTATAAGAGATGGCCAGTTGGGACTCTGTATCTCCCATTATTAGGAGATAAATGGTCTTAAATTTTTATCTTAGTTTTTAAATAATATATATATATATATATATATATATATATTAGGATGTATGTGCATGTAAGTACAGGTACCCATGGGCTCTAAAGATTTCATAACCAATGCAGCTGGATTATAGGTGTCACATCCCAAGATGACAGGAGTTACAACCTGATGTGTGTGTTGGGAATTAAACCCAAACTTTNGTAGAAGCAGCAAGTACTTGGGATGCACTGAGCCAACACCCCAGCTAGACATTTTTTTTAATCTTTTCGATTAAAATATAGTAACCTAATTGGGTACAAGTAAAGGTCTCAAACTGTATCACTGTGACCTTCAAATTGTAGTCTGGAAAATTTTCAAGTATACATTTGATTATAGCTTCTGTACCTGCTGTTGTAGTTTGGTTGTCATTGACGACTTCATATGCTTTTCAAGTGCAACTGCACCTCTTCTATGTTTTCTCTCTCAGCACCTCATTTCTTCCTTCTCCCTTCAACCGCCTCCTGGATGCTAAGAGCTTCACAAGGTCATGTGCACACACTGGGAAGATAACTGTGGGTTGGATTTACTCAAATGGTGTGAAGAGCTCCTAGCCTCATTTTCAAATTTACTACAGAAAGAAAACTGTGTGACAATTTGTCAACTTCATATACGTGCTATAAAAGGAACTTATTGGTCTTATCCTGCCTGGGTCTCTGGGTTGGTCATGTGAAGTCTAGAATATTCATCACAGGCTCCTCCTCTCCCACATTAGCACACCATCTTGCTTCTCTCCTGGACACTGGCTTCAGAGAGAGTGCTTCCTGTGGTACAGTGACTTCACTATGGGTTCCTCTCCCTCTAGGTGCCCCAAAGCATTCCTCTTCCTGGTTGAGGACACTCAGTGAAGTCCTCAGTCAAGAGACTGAATGCTTTCAGTAGTGCAGTAAGCAACATAAGAGGAGGAATTGCTTTAATAATTTGGAATTTGGTTTGCCCACAGAGGAATCANGGTTGCCCTTGAATTTCAAAGCATAGCTCTTACACAATCAACTTAGGTCAACTTATTTCTCCTTAGTCTTACTCACATATTCAGTAAAGTATTGGTTTCCTGCCTCGTTGAAAAATAGTTTTGTAAATTTATTTATTTATTTATTTATTTATTTATTTATTTATTTATTTATTTATTTATTTATTTATCTGTCTGTCTATCTGTCTGTCTATCTATCTATCTATCTATCTATCTATCTATCTATCTATCTATCTATCTATCTACCTATTTACTTACTTTACATCCCAACTGCAGTTTTCCCTCCTTCCTTTCTTTCCAGTCCCTTCCTCCATCTCTCCTTTGCCCCCCTTCTCTTCCTCCTCCTCCATTTCTATTCAGAAAAGGGCAACCCTCCCATGGATATTGGTAAAATATAGTATATCAAGTTGCAGTAGAACTAAGCACTTTACCTTGTATTAGGGCTGGGCAAGGCTACTCAGTATGAGGAATAGGGTTCAAAAAACCAGTGAAAGAGTCAGAGTTAGACCCTGCTTCCACTGTTATGAGTCCCATAAGAAGACAAAGCTACACAACTGTCACATATATGCTGAGGGCCTATGTCAGTCCCGTGTAGGCTCCCTGGTTGTTTGTTCAGTCTCTGTTAGCTCCTATGAGTCCAGATTAGTTGATTCTGTGGGTTTTCTTGTGGTGTCCTTGAGCCCTCTGGCTCCTACAATCCTTCCTCCTCCTCCTTAGGAGGATTTCCCAAGCTTAGCCTAATGTTTGACTGTGGGTTTGCATCTGTTTTCATCAGTTGCTGGATGAAGCCTCTCTGATGACAATTAGCCTAGGTATCAATATCTGAGTATAGCAGAATATCATTAGGCACTATTACATTAACAATTTTATGCAAGTCATGTTTGGTTTTATNCTAGGTCTCTGGGCCATTCAGCCTCCGGGTCCAGGCAGTGTCAGGAGTGGGCTCACTTTNGTGGCATAGGTCTCAGGTTGGACTTGTCATTTGTTGGCTACTCTCACAATCTCTGTGCCACCCTTAGTCCAGTACATCCCATAGGCAGGACAGACTGTAAGTCGAAGGTTATGTGTCTGGGTTGGTATCTCAGTTCCTCCACTGGAAGTCTTGCCTGGTCACAGGCAATGACCAGTTCAAGCTACTCATCTGCTATAGCTAGGAGTCCTGGATGCAGTCATCCTTGTAGATTCCTGGGAGTTTCCCTTTCACCAGGTTTCTACCTGACCTCGAAATGCTCTCTTTCCAGTCGACTCTTTCAGTAATTCTCCGCCCCCAACCCCACCTGATCCCTCACGTTCCTATCACCACCTGTACCCAGTCCACCCAAGAAATCTCTTCTATTTCCCTTTCCCGGGGAGATCCAAGTGTCCCTCTTTGGCTCTCCTTGTTACCTAGCCTCTCTGAGTCTGTGAATTATAGTATGGCTAATCCTTTACTTTATAGCTAATATCCACTTTTGAGTGAGTACATACCATGTTTGTCTTTCTGGGTCTGGGTTACCCCACTAAGGATGATTTCCTTCTAGTTCCATCCATTTGCCTGCAAATTTCATGATGTCATTGTTTTTAACAACTGAGTAATACTGCATTATGTAAATGTACCAAATTTTCTTTATTCATTCTTCAGTTGAGGGAAAGCTAGGTTGTTTCCAGGTTCTGGATATTATGAATAAAGATGTGATAAACATGGGTGAGCAAGTGTCCTTGTGGTATGATTGAACATCCTTTGGGTATATGCCCAAGATTGGTATAGCTGGGTCTCGAGGTAGATTGATTCCCAATTTTCTGAGAAACTGCCATATCAATTTCCAAAGTGGCTATACAAGTTTGCACCCCCCCAGCAGTGGAGGAGTGTTCCCCTTACTCCACATCCTCTCCAATGTAGGCTGTCAATAGTGTTTTTGATCTTAGCCATTCTGACAGGTATCTCAGAGTCATTTTGATTTGCATTTCCCTGATGGCTAAGGATGCTGAACAATTCTTGAAGTGTACCTCAGCTCTTTGAGTTTCTTCTGTTGAGAATTCTCTCTTTAAATCTATACCTCATATTTTAGTTGGATTATTTGGTATTTTGAGGTCTAGTTTCTTGAGTTCTTTATATGTTTTAGAAACAAGCCCTCTGTCAGATGGTGAAGATCTTTACCCATTCTGTTGGCTGCTGTTTTGTCCTATTGACAAAGTTCTTTTCCTTATAGAAGCTTTACAGTTTCATGAGGTCCCATTTACTAATTGTCAGTATTAATGTCTGTGCTATTGGTGTTCTGTTCAGAAAGTTGTCTACTGTGCCAATGTGTTCAAGCTATTTACCATTTTCTCTTTTATCAGGAATCTACAGATTCAACACTATTCCCATTAAAATCTCAACACAATTCTTTACAGACCTTGAAAGAACAATAGTCAACTTCACATGGAAAAACAATAAACCCAGGATAGTTAAAACAATCCTGTACAATAAAGGAACTTCCCAAGGTGTTAACATTACTAATTTCAAACTCTACTATAGGACTATAGTAGGTACCAGGTAGACATTTCCATGTTCAGTGAGTTGTGTAGGGGTTCAGCAATGGAGCCTTGTCATCAGTTTGTGGAGAGGAACTTACAGTCTTGGCAACAACCTGGGTTGTTTGGGGATTCTTGTGGGGCTACTTTGACCAAAAACTCAATCACATGTAACCCAGGTGACAAGACATGGCTAGTTAGGACTCTGTCTTTCCCATTATTTGACGATTTTATTTAGATCACCTTATTATATGTATATATTTTAGGACACTTCTAATATATTAGGTTTCCATACTATCCCTCAAATGTCCCTTAATTGTATCTATCTCTCCCCATATTCCCTCTCACAATCCTCTCTTCCTCTCATCTTGATCCCCCATTCTAATCCCCTTCCATCCATAACTATCTATTCTATTTCCCTTTCCTAATGAAATCTATCTGTTCCCTCTAGTCCAGTGGTTCTCAACCTGTGGGTCAAGACCCCTTTGGGGTGGGGTCACATATTAGATATCCNGCTTTTCAGGTATTTACATTATGATTCACAACAATAGCAAAATTACAGTTATGAAATAACAATGAAATAATTTATAGTTGGGCATCACCACAACATGAAGAACTGTATTAACTGGTCCAAGCATTAGAAAGATTGAGAGCCACTACAGTCTAGTCTTTCATTCTATACCTACCCTCTGTGGTTCTATGTACTGCAGCTTGGTTATTATTGACTTAATAGCTAATATCCACTTATAAGTGAATACATGCCATATTTTATTTATGGTCTTGGGATACCTCACTCAGGTTAATTTTTTTCTAGTTCCTTCCATTTTCCTGCAAAATTCATGATGCTATCTTTTTAATTACTGAATAATATTCTATAGTGTAAATGTACTACATTTCCTTCTTCCATTCTTCTGTTGGAGTACATCTAGGTCATTTCCAGTTTCTGGCTATTATAAATAAAGCAACAATGAACATGGTTGAGCACTTGTGTCTCTGTGGTAGGGATAAAGCATATTTTGGGTATGCCCAATAGTGGTACAGATGGATGTAGCTGGAAGTTTCTCTGGTCCTGCCCGGCCCTGTGGTTGGGACGAATCTCTCCAACTCATGTCCCACTTATAAAATAATCACTCAGAGGCTTAATATTAGTTACAAACTATATGGTCTATGGCAGGCTTCTCGCTAGGTAGCTCTTATGTCTTAAATTAACCCACTTCTATTAATCTACGTGTTGCCATGTGGCTGTGGCATTACCTATCTGTGGGCATCTTGTAGCTCCTTGGGCCATAGGCTGGTGTCTTTTTGGACTCTACCTTTCTCTTTCCTGTCTCTCTCCTTGGATTTCTTGCCTGCCTCTAAACTGCCTTGNCATAGGCCAAAGCAGCTTATTTATTAGCCAATGGGATGAACACATATTCACAGTATACAGAAAGACATCCCACAGCAGCTGGATCTTGATGTAGATTGATTCCCATCTTCTTGAGGAACCAACACACTGATTGCCATAGTGACTGTATGAGTCTACACTCCAACCAGCAATGGATAAGTGTTCCTCTTACTCGACATCCTTGCCCTCCTCCTTTAACTTGCCCTGATCAACTGGAGTATCCTGGTACTGCTAACACTCAGACACCACATCATTTATGCTGCTGTCCACCTTGGTGAACTCCATCTTGTCCATGTTCTTGCTCGTGTACCAGTACTGGAAGGCTTTGCACAGAAACATGGCAGTGAACTGCNCTGAGATGGCTTGAACAGCTCCTGGATCATTAGCAACCAGTGCTGTTGCCTATAAAGGTAGCTGACACCTAGAGACTCATGAAGGGATATCACACAGGACTATCTTCACATTGTTGGGAATTTACTCCACAAAGTAGCTACTGTTATTGTTTTGCACATTGAGCATCTGTTCATCCACCTCCTTCCTGCACATGTGACCATAAAATATGGCAGCCACAGTCAGGTAGTGGCCATGGCACTTGGAGTCAAACATCTGCTGCGTGAGATCAGGTACAGCCAGGGGTTGGAACTCTGGCTTCCCCTAAGGTAAAGAAGCTTAAACAGGTAAAGAAGCTGTGTGTGATGGATCTTGCTATGAAGATGTGATTCCCTACAATTCTCTCTGTTGTTAGTTTCCTCCCTCCCATTTTCTATGTCTTCTGTACTTCTGAAACTTTTGTTTTCATGAGGTAATTATGATTGGTCTTGAACTTGCAATATTTCTGCCTCATCCTCCTGGGAGGATTTGCTAAAACATCATCAGGCCTGACTTATGGTTTTATTTTCCATTGTATAGTTATCTAAGGCCAAATACAGCATGAAAAAATTAATTGAAAAATGTAAAAATGAACAAGTCATACCTGTGGTGATATTGTGTTCCCCAATATCTTGTGAACCCTAATAAACTTATCTGGGGTCAGAGAACAGAACAGACACTAGATAGACATAGATGCCAGAAAATGATGGCACAAACACCCTTAATCCTATCACTCGGGAGGCAGAGATCCATCTGGATCTCTGTGACTTCAAGGCCACACTGGAAACGGAGCCAGGCATGGTGGCACATACCTTTAGTCCCAGGAAGTGAGGGCAGGAACTAGAAAGGTATATAAGGTGTGAGGATCAGGCACTAGAGGCTTTTAGGTTTTTAAGCTTTTAGGCTTTTAGCAGCAGTTCAGCTGAGATCCATTCAGATGAGGACTCAGAGGTTTCCAGTTTGAGGAAACAGGATCAGCTGAGAAGTTGGCTGGTGAGGTGAGGTTAGCTGTGGCTTGTGATGCTTCTTTGATCTCTCAGCATTCACCCCAATACCAGGATCTGGGTTTTTAATTAATAAGACCATTTAGAAATTCATGTTACACATAAGTTTGTAGTTTCACATGATTCTCTACAGTAGAAAGAAATTTCATATTGAGCCATTCTATTCTGCCTGGAACAAATGTGAATCACCCTACTTCATAGTTTATCTACCCTTTATATGCTACCCACTTTATTGGATTGAGGCAGAGGTCATATACATNTAACTTTTAATGTAGCATATTGTCATAAAATTTCATTTTTATTTACTATATCTAATTCCTAGGATACATAATTCACAATTAAATTTTTTCTTACCTATGTTTAGATATAGTGAAACAGACCAATGACAATTTCAGACATTTCCTGTGGTATATCTCATGAGGAGGGAAGAAGGTAGTAAGGGAAACAATATGAAGAGAGACATCTAAAATGAAGGACCATTGGAGAGGTCCTATGGAAACCTACTACAGCAGAAGCTTCTTAAAATTCATACACATATGAAAGAAATATAATTGAAATCACAAATATTTGAGGAGACAGAGCCCCAACTTGACATCTCTTGACACTCAGTGAAAGCTCCAGTGCCAGGAATAGGTTACATCTAATTGAGTTGTTGGTCAAAAGAACCCCATGGAAGTCCCCAAACAACCCAGGCTGTTGATTGCTCTCCACAANCTGATTGCAAGGCTCTATTGCTAAAGACAATACCTACATAACTCATTGAACATGGAGAAATTGAGTTGGTGCCTAACTAGATCACTTATCCCTACTGACTAGTGCACACTACCAGAAGAAGAGTGTAAACAACCCAGGTACAAACCCTTGATCTACAATGATGATTTGCCTGTAAGGTATGCTGGCAACAGTGGCACAAAGTTCTAGGAGTAACCAACTACTATCTGACTGGATTTAAAGTCCACTCCATGATATAAAACCTATGCCCAACATTGCTCTGGTAGACAAGAACCTGAGACTAGATAAGCCATGGACCTAGGAGAAAACCAAATACTAGTTTTCTGCTTAAGGAATATAGCAATAAAATGACTCCTAATCCATCCCACTATAATCATTGATCAGTGTCTTGCTCAGTCATCATCAGAGAAACTTCCTCCTACAGTAGAAGGAAACAAATACAGAGACCCCAAACTAGACAATGCGCAGAGATTGAGAGACCCTGGAACACACAGCCTTAAACAGGATGTCTCTATCAAATTCCTCCCCTCAGACCTCAGGGAACTATGTAAAAGAGAGAAGAGGAAGATTGTAAACACCAGTAGTGATGGAGGACACCAAGGAAACAAGGCCTTCTAAACACAACAGGGCTGACACACATATTAACAGGACCTACACATGTCTCAGCTAGGAGGGGGTTCCAGCCCTGAAAGGCGAAGTAGACACAANCCCCCATTCCTAACTCAGAAGCGATCTCCAATTTTCACAATCACTCACAAAGGAAAATTTTATTTTCTCTAACAGTGTGTTACTGAATATACAAACCACATTTAAAGGCAGGCCCCATGCATGTCGATGGATGGTTAACACAAGATGAACTCAATGGTAGTTTTGGAGGTTTTTTTTTTTTCTTTTTTTTGGTGTTGTTTGCTTTTTGGTCTGGACATTTTCTTTTCTTTATAGATCTTTCTTTTGCTTATATTTTTTGGTTAACAACTTTCATATTTTTATGGAATTTCTGTGTGTGGAATGTGTATGTTTCTGTATCTACATGTGTTTCTCATACTTTCTCTTTGGCTCTTATTTTCTGTTTGTTTGTTTTGTTCCAGTCTGTTTGGTTGTTTTTGCTTGTTTGTTTTCTAATGACAGAGAGACAGAAAGTGTATGGATTTGGATGCTTGGGGAAGTGGTGAGGACCTGGAGAAGCTGGGGAGGGAGAGTCATGATAAAACTATATTGTATGAAAAACAATCTATTTTCTATTTAATAAAAAGAATATAGAGACTGCTACATTTGGAAGCAAGAAGGCTTCTTGGGTGGGTGGGGCTAGAACTTCTGAAACCCTGTAGTCCATGGTCAAGAGCAGATTTGATGCCGCAGTAGGGAATAGAGCAGGCATCTCTAGTGGCTCAGGCTGACAAGTCTGAGGGCAGCTCTGAAGGACAGCTGCTATGGCAGCTGAGATGAGGGATGGCAGTTGCCAGGATGTAGGTAGCCATGGTGAAGGGAGATATCCTGCAGCTTCTACCCTCCCATGTGCATGCTGGCCAGGAAAGAATTCTGGGCAGACATTCAGGAGACCCTAGCAGAGCAGATTGGAGTCTAAGACCTGTGTGAGCTTTCTCACATAATATGAATCTCTGGATGTTGACAAATTCCATTATAGAACAGCCCCTCAAAAGTAGCACTTTACTTCACTCATACATAGCTACACACTCCATGCTTGCAATACTACTGACATAATATTGTGACAAAATAAATACAGATAAATGTACATCAAATTAATGAATAAAACGATAATAGAAAGGATCTCTCATTTATTACTATTACTAAAGTGCACTGGGAATACAAGAGTTAATATCATTTTGAAATGGAAATCTTTCTGTAATTTAACTACATGGTTCCAGATTGCCAATATGTGTATAAAACACAGCCAAATGTTCCTTAGTTCCCAGTCGTATCTTATCAATGTCAGTTGAACACAAAGCCTCGTTGTTGAGAATGTTTCAAAAGAATCTTCTTTTAGACATAGTGAAAATCTGAAAATGAAAAATCAGCTTTGATTGCTTTGCATATGTTAATAAACTATATAAAAATCCGAGTTTGCTACAGTGTAATTATTAATTAAAACTTCCAGCACAGAAGTAACTTTTTTCTGGTTTTAGCCTGATTGAATGAGGGAATGTAAGGGCAGTGGTGAAACACACTCATAATGTCATTTGGCAGTTTACTGGGCTCTGATCCACAGTTAGAAAAGTTACCCTCCATCTTCATGGGTAGAGGGACAGAAACTGACAGAATTCATGATGCATGAACAAGTCTGGTCATGCTTTGGGGAAGGCCAATGACTTTGTCCAGTTCCTGGGACTTCTAGAAAGTAGAAGCTGATCTTTTTAAACACTAGCTACAAATGCTCAGCTCCATTGACTCAGAAGATACTACATGTGACAGAGAATGAGGCAGAGACAAGAATAAGATTTCCACTCCAGGTAATGGCAGAAAAGTCATGTTTCTTAGCTACAAAGAAATCATAGTATTGGTCAGTAAGATTGCACTTGTACATTTTAAAGAATCCTGCCTTAAAAAAAGATTTTTATTTTTAGTGTATGTGTGTATGTGCTGATGCACATACAGCACACAGACACACACACACACANACACACACACATACACACACACACACACACACACACACACACACACACACACTCAAAATGAGGCCAGAAGAAGGCACCAAATCATGTAGAGCTGGATTTACAGGTGGTTGTGTGCCACCCTAACTGGGTACTGGGGACACTGATCTTAAACCATCTTTCTAGCCTCCTAGCTCTGCCTTTCAAAGCCACATACCTTACAGAATCATATGTTGTCAAAAGCAGAAAGATTCTGTCAATAACCAGCATTGAAAAGGCTTGTAACTAATATTGACTACAAGTCTGCTTACAAAACCAGCCTTTCTGATATGTTTTGAGTCATTTTATTAGATATATTCATATTCAGATAGTCCTGTCATACAAGTGAACATCATACAAATCTTACCTGAAAAAATAATAGCAAAATAAACTTTGATTCATGAAAAGGATTTTTTTTGTTATTTTAAACATAGTTCTTTATTGATGCTTTGCAAACTTCACATCATGCACCCAAACCGACTCACTTTCAGTCTCTCCATATCCACCCCTCACCCCTGCAGTATGCCCCCCAATTAAAAACAAAATAAAACAAACAAATAAAACAAAACAAACAAACAAAAAAAAACCCCGCCTCACTGCTCCATCTTTTCAGCACCTCTTCATTCATCCTAGTGGCGTCAGGAGCTGTGGCATGTCACACAGTATACCCTTTTGTCCAGTCAGCTCTACCTGCTAAATGTCCATTGCATGTCTGGTTCAAGGCCTTTGGTTTCTGGTACACTATCATCACTGGACCCTCATTGAAACTCCTCTCAGATATCCTGTTGTTGCCTGACATCATGGAGATCCTGCAGTTACTGTTCTGCAGAAGCAGTCCCTTCACATACTTCAGCAGGTCATAGATGGGGCAGATGTGAGGGTGGGCCAACTCAAGACCCAGGATGTGGGTCTGGGTGGTAACTGAGCTGGTCAGTCAGGACCATTGGGACAACCTCCTTAAGCAAAGGGTAGAGCTAGCTCTCTTAAGTCCATGCCATTGGAGCCAGCTCTCCCACACCTGGTGAGGGGAGGGACCATCTCTCCCAAGCACTGGGGTCAGCTCTTCCATGGTGGGTCAGCATCAGCTCTCCTACTGTGGTATCCAGAGAGGGGCAGGGCCTGCTATCCCGGGGCCCTCAGATTTCAACATGCATGGTTCCTATGATCCCCTATGGTAACACTAGCCATGAACATCAGACTATGCCCTGGATGCTGTTGGGCGATGGATCCAGACATGGCCCACGGAAGCAGCCCGGGCCTGGATGTCATCATGTCCTGTGGTAGCAGCAGAGGCCACTCAGATCACATGACCCCAGTGGAGGTACGACTCTTGGACACCAAAATGGCTACAGGTAGCTGCCCACACTCCGGGCATCCCCATGGCCTCGGTGGCAACATGGGTCATGGGCGTCAACATAGACCCCATCTGTCCTATAGGCTGTAGGTAGTATCCCAGGCCCTGATGTCACCCTGATCCCAGGTGGCAAGCAAGCTGCCAACATCAGCCCACTGCTCACAGCTCTTGCTTCTTCAGAACTGCTTCTTACCACAGCACACAAACCATTCCGCTTCTTTTCCTGTCTCATTTCACCACCATATTCTTGCTCACCATATTGGGACCTGACCAAGTGATGCCACAGGGCATACCGCCCAGAGGCCTATGAATGCTTCAGGCAGCAGCCCAGATTATGAGGACCCAAGCTGCCCTATGGGTATCTTTTGCCCACCTGCCTGAGCTGCATGCCATCAGGAGCCCTGTGGATCTGAAAAAGATTTTTTAATGAGTGTGGTATCATTCTTATCATTTGAAATGCTGCTAAGAATCAACCAAGAGCCAAAATAGTTGTGAAAATTTTTTTGAAAAACATATAAACTCAGTAAAAATGACCCTTTCCCCCCCAAAGAAAAGCAAACAAAAACGACTTAGATTTACTGATAAAATTAGCATGGGAGAGAAATTTACGTTTCTAATAGCTCTTTGTCAGGGTGAGTTACAACCAAGAAAGGAAAATCCACAGTAGGTGCAGCTGGGAACAAAAGGCAAGCAGTTACTCACTGTGGATGAGGGGTCCATGTTAGGGTCAGTCTCAGTGCTGGGATTGCTCATGCAAACTTTAATGACAAGCTGAGAGATTTCCTCCTTTTAATATGTCTCTGTCTCCTCTTGATTCTATAGCCTTATCAACAAGGCTCTGCCTTAGTTCTCTTTCCACTGCTGTGATAAACACCAGGACAAAAAGCAACTTGGGGAATAAAGCTTTTATTCATNTCATCTGTCACTGATGGAAGTCAGGGCAGGAATTCAAGGCAGGAACATGGAGACAGGAGCTGAAACAGAGACCATAGAGAATGGCTGCTTTACTGGCTTGATCCTCATGGCTTGGTCAGCCTTCTTTCTTATAACATCTAGGAAGGTGTGGCACTGCCCCCTGTCGGATGGGCCCATCCACATCAATCATTAATTAAGAAATTGTCCCACAGGGCGGTCTACAGGCCAGTTTGGTGGAGACATTATCTCAGTTGAAGTTCTGTCCTCCCAAATGACTCTAACCTATGTCTAGCTGACATAAAATCTAACCAGAGCAGCCTCCCAGCTCAGCTCTTCTCCATTCTTGTCCCTCCTCCTCTACGGTTTCTTCTTTTAGAATTATTTTTTAATTTATGTGTATGTTTAAGTGCCTGCATGTGTGTCTGTGCACCACATACATGCAGGTGCCTGTGGAGGCCAGAAGAGGGAGGTAGATCTCCTGGAACTAGATTACCAGCTGTTGTGAAGCTACTCTTTGGGTGCTGGGAACAGAAGTTGGTCCTTTGTAAGAGCAGCCAGTGTTCATAACCATTGAGCTATCTCTTCAGCTCTCTACCATCCATTCTTGAATAGAACCCATCTGCAGGAATCTTTCAAAACACTACTTAGAACAAAGCCATTTTCCTTCTGAAAACTCCGCAAATGGAGTACACTCTTCCCAAGAAATGCACCCAGCCTAGGAGTTACCTATTGTGGCTCTTCCTGACTTTCCCCTCATTGTTGTCTTCTTGCTCACTAGGCTACAGCCACACTGGTGTTCTAATCCTTAAGTTCACCAGTTTTTTCCATGCCATTGGGCCTTTGCTCTAGCTGCTAGCTTTGCCTACACAGATCTTATCAGGGCGGCTTCTTTCTCACTATTTAACTCCTGAGTTTGAGAACAATACTGCTGGGGTTTCATTTAATGTCTCCATATAAAGTCCCCCACATGGTTCTGTGACCTTGGCCACATTTCTCTGGGACACATCTATCCTGGCCATGCTGCTGCTGCCTTCTTACAGTTCTTACCCTGTGGACTTGCTGTGAGAGGCACATACTGTATGGTCTGCCATGGTGGAGAGATTAGCATTACATCTCAGTGTGCAGAAGCATCCTGCATCTCACTCCCCATGCTAGGATTTGGACCTTCTCCGTTTTCAGCCTCTTCAGTTTTGCTAGAGATTTTTGACTGTGATGGACTTTTTTTTCTTTTTTTTAAAGGACCCAGCATTGTTTCATTAAAGTCCATTTTCAATGCCAGTGATATCTACCCTTATCCGTACTATTTTTTCCCTCTACTTGCTTTGGGTTTATTTTTCCAGTTTCTTAGTGGAAAGATGGAAACATAATTTCTTTATTGATTCTTTGGGAAATTCACATCATGTATCCCACCCTAATTCTGCTCACCTCCCCTCACCCCTGCAGTGCCCCCACAAAAGAAAATAAAAAAATCAAAACAAAACAAAACAAAGCAAGCAAGCAAACAAAAACAAGAATAAAACAAAAACAAACAAACAAACAAAAAACCTCTTTGCTTCTCCATCTTTTCCACCTCTCTAATATCTCTTCATTTGTCCTGGTGGTACTGAGAGCAGTTTGTCACATAGTCTACCCCTTTGTCCAATCAGCTTTACTAGCAAATGTTCGTTGCAATGAGTCATTGGTNTGGTTAAAGGCCTCTGGTTTCTGGTATACCATCATCACTGGATCCTCACTGAAAATCCTCTGGGATATCCTGTGATGGCTTCCCTTAGTCATGGAGATCCNTGGGGTATCATTCCACAGGAATAGTCCCTTCATGAGCTCCAGCAGGTCCTAGATGGGGTAGATGTTAGGCCAGCCCAAGCCCNGGCTGTGGGCCTAGGTGGTAGCTGAGCTGGTCAGTTTGGGCCATTGGGGCCTGCCCACCTCAGGCGAGGGGGCAGAGCCAGCTCTCCTATGCCCATGCCATAAGAGTCAGTTCTCCCTCGCCTGTGCTTAGGGGTAGTGCCATCTTTCCTTACAGCATGGGTCAGCTCTCCTATGAGGGTTGGGGCCAGCTCTCTTGCTATAGTGTCCAGGCAGAGGCAGGGCCAGTGAAGCGTAGGGCCAACCCAGCATGGCCCTGTGATTTCATCACACACGGTTCCTATGGCCCCCTGAGGTGACACAGGCCACAGACATCAAGACAGACACCAGCTGCAGCTGGACCATGGACCTAGACATGGCCTTTGGGCCCGGATGACATCCTGGCTCTGGGTGGAAGCACTGGCCACTCAGATCAGGATGGCTCTTGTAGCGGCATGGCACCCAAACACCAACAAGACCACAGGTTGCAGCCCCAATCCAAGCTTCAATGTGACCTTTGGTGGCAACACAGGATCAGACTTCAACACAGAACCCAGCTGTGGTAGGACCATGGACCCGGTCATCGTCCTTGGCAGCAGCTGGGTCTGGCTGTCGTTATGCCCGCTCCCCTACCCCAGAGAGGGGCAGGCCTCCCACATCAGCCTACTCCTCACCACCACCGTGTCTTCCGTTGTGCCTCTTCTTAAGCAGGTGAACCACTCCTCTTCTCTTTCTCTCCCAGTTCTCCACCCTGTGTTTGCTCATCATAACGGGACCCACTTGCCTGGTGCTGCAAAGCACTAGGTGGGCCTGAGAAGAATTGCATCAGGGGGGCCATGAATATCTTCCCACCTTCCATGCCTTGAGCTTGACGATGGAGTATTGATCTGATACCTTTCTTCTATCCTAATGTAAACACCATTGCTCTAAAGTTGCCTCTCACTGCTGTTCATGTTGCACCTTCCATGTTTTAGTGAACACTGTTTGCACATTCCCACCATTATATTTTTCAATTTCTTTTGCATTTTCTTCATTGAGTATGAGGTATTTGGAAGTGTCTTTAAGTCCCAAAATGTTTTCCTGTTGTCCATCTGGCTATTAATTTCTAATTTCATTTGACTGTGGCTGGAACACATACTTGAAAGTTATTTGTATTTCTTAAGTTTCATGACAGCCCAGGGTCATAGTTTGTCTTGGTGAATGCCCCTGGGCTCTTGGGGGAAAATATGTTTTCTGCTGTTCTTGGATTATTCATATAGTTCACTTCAGGCGTGAAAGTGGGGAGAGTCTTCTGTGTCCCTTCAGGGCTCTGTCTTAGTCTTAGTCTTATTAACAGTTCTGTGTAATGTGAAGTCTCCAGGTAGAACTGCAGATCCCTGCATTTCTTCCTCCCATTTGTCCACAGCCTGAGGTTAGGCACATGCATATTCAGAACTATTATGGTTTTCATGTTGATCTTTCTTTGTTCTGAAGTCAGTCTTATTGGATACTGATATAGTTGCTTATATTTATTTTGATGACACTTTATGAAATTTAAGTCATGGCCATCTAGTTCATTCACTCAAAGTATACAATTCGGTAGGATTTTATAGATTCTCAATATCGGGCAGTCATCATTACAATACATTTTAAAACATTATTGCTCACAAGAGAAATCTCATGTCCTTCATTCCTCTTCCTGGCTCTTATAGGTCCAACCAAACCTCCTATATAGATTTACCTTGTAGAAATTTAGTATAAATGGACTCACGTAAAATATGGTCTTCTGTGACTAGTTTCTTTCACTTGGTGAGATGTTTTAAGAGTTGTTCTATGTTGTAGAATGTTATCAGTACTTTGGTCATTTTTATAACAAAATATTTCATTCAATGGACATTATCATTTTTGTTTATTCATTCTTCATCTAGTACACTTCTGAGTTGTTTCTGTCACTTCTCTATATGTATATTCACATACACCTTTTGTATGGATGTATGTTTCTGTTTCTATTTGGTATGTATCTACAGTGAATGACTGTGCTGAAGGCCAATGCTATGGTAAACACTGTGTGTAACTGTGGCTACAACATTTACAGTCCTTCTAGCACCTCTGATATTCTACATTTTCACCAACACTTGTTGTTTGCCATTATATTATTTTCTTAGTCAAGGATTATTATTTTATCCTTTTATGTTCGCACTGTGAGTACACATATTATTTCATTGTGGGTTTGATTTGCATTCCTCTAATGATGAATACCTTGGGGATGTATTTACAAGTGTTTATCGGTCATCTCCATATCTTTGGAGAAATTTTTATCCTAATTGCTGTCTCATTTTGGTGTTTGTCTTTCTGTTTATTGTTAGGTTGTAAGTGTTGTCTCTGTAGCCTACAAACAAGTACTCTACANTACATGGTTTGCACATGTTTGCTTCCATTGGCAACTTACCTTCACCTTCTTAATGGTGTGCTCTGAAAGATTACCTGCTTTATTGCTGCCATTGTTCTTGTTTTGTTTCAAAGAAGTCCAAATGATCTATTCCTTCTTTATTGTTTGCATTTTTAGTGTTGGGACAAACAGATATCAGATGCAAAAACATGAACTTTGACATGATATCTGACATTGTGTTGACATTTAAATGAACTGTCAAAGACCTGATTCTAGAAAACTCTTGGATGAAACCAAGATCACTCTTGTGACTATGGCCTCAGCCCATTGCTGCTTCTTGCTACTTGAACTCTTTGCTGTCATCTGTATCCATGTCAAGAGTCTGTAGTTATCCACAGAGAAAGAACAGTGACAGACAGTTCAATGCCATCTTGTCCAGACAGAAAGCTCTCCCTAGCAAGGATTTCAGCTACATCAGTTCCAGTGTGTCTCTCTGCTTCCTTGCTATCATACACTGGGACTCATCTTATCCCATTTACTTTCTGTTTAGGGGACTTTATCTCAGGTCATGAAGGGGGCTGTGAGGAGCTGTCATGGAGCTGCTCATCTCTCACTTCTATTCCAGCTAAGTTTTCTTTTTTTTTTCAAAGGGAAGTGTCATCAATGATTGCTTTGGTGGGACAAAGGGAAAGAAAAGAGTGATGGGTGCGTTAGAGTGAGGGTTACGGTGTGCCAACTGTTGTGGCTCTTCTCATACAGCCGGACTACAGTTGCTGGGATCTCCAGCTTCCCCACTCAGTTTATTGATTGCAAGAAAGGAGGCCAGGCACAGAATTCATTAGCTGAAATTCTGCCAGGCTATGATTTCTTTATTTGCAATGCTGACTCTTATAATGCTGCTGATTACTCTTTGTGTGAGAAGGAAGAGATGAGACATTCTGCATATAAAGACATGGTTTTGTTGTTATCTGCAGATTAGAACTGCTTTGAAGTAAACCTTTTGTACTATGTTGGTCTGTTGCTTTGTTTGGAAATGATGTTCCAATGCAGGATAAAACACTGAATTCTTAGAATTTTATACAAAGCCTTTTGTGATACAGCTCAAGCCCACATTTCAGACTGTTTCCACTCTATCAACCCACTTTCACTCTTATTTGGCAAGTTTTCTTACATCCTATTTCTCATATCTAAATATCCATCCCTATACAGTTCTTCAGTCTTTAAGAGACCATCTCACCTTTTCTGTCTGTGATGTTTCCTTTCCTGATGACCTGGATATGACTGAAACACTCTGGAGGAGCTTTGCTGAAGCCTTTCTCTCACCCAGGAAACTCAGACTTTTAGAATCTGAATCACCAGTGCATTGACAGCAGGGTTTTCATAATAGGCTGTGGAGTCCTCATCACACAGTGTCTCTAGGAGATTTAAAAATTGGAATGACAATCAATATTGATGGGTTCTCTGTATTCTAGTGTGTAAACCAAGTGAGAAATTCAAGTTTAAAAATTTATATGAAGGCATAAAATTATGTATGTTTTCTGGGAAATGACAGGGACTCACCAAATCTATTTTTCCAAGCAGATAATTAAGGGTTTTAACTATATTTCTTACCACCCTAGCATTCAGATGGGACATGTGAATAGCTTCGGCCAATGAAGTTTGAGCATACTTGAGCATAAGTGTCACATCTAGACTGAGGCAGTGAAAGCAACCATGTAATCTCTTCATCCCACAAGCTCTCTCACTCTGTCCTCACCAGCAACCTTCCACTACCTGTGATTTTTCAGCTCTGTGGTAAAGCTGGTGGAGAAACAGATGATACAAATGAGCACATAGTACACTACTTATCTCCTGATCTTCATGGAACAAATATTGAAAAGTACTATTCCTACTTTAAGCAACTGTGACTGACACATGTTTTATTACTTATCTGAATATTCTTATAGGCATTATCATTCTGTACAAATAATCTGTGATTTTGAGGAGTATTCAGAGGTTTTCTGTCCTCTCACACTTTTTGTAAACTCTACATACAAAAGCTTATAAATACTTATTTTAATGCCATGGAGGATTAATACCCCAAATCCAAAGGAATTCCAGGCAAAGAACTCCAAATCCAGGAGTTCTTACCTTCTAAAATAACTCAAAAATTGTCATTAATACTTATTTGTATTCATTAATTTCACCTTTATGTCTATGTAAATGCCAAAAGATTGTTTCTAGGCATAGAAANTAATATTCACATAGCATCTAGTATCTCTTAGAGAATAGATGTGCATATGAGTAAGACATATTTTTTTGCTTCTTAATTAAGGTATCATTCTTGAGTACTTTTAGTTTCATAGCAAAATTGAGTAGAAGGTACAAACATTTCCCATATGCCCCAATTGCATGACGCATGGATGGATTACTTTCCCATTAACAGCATTCCTATCCAGTTGGTAGGAATGAAGAATCTGAGATGACCTATCATTATCTAAAGTCCATACTTTACACCATGCTGTGCCTTCTATGGTTTTGGACAATACATAGTGACATATATCTGCCATTATAGCATCATGCAGAGCATTTTCTTTGCACCTTACACCCCTGGTGCTCTGCACATTCACCCCAACCCTAGAAATCCTAGAAATACAATCTTTTTCTTTTTCAGAATATCATATAGTTGGAAATACATGGATTGTAGCCTTTTTATATTGGTTTCTTTCCCTTAGTGATGTCCATGTATATTTTCTGCATATCTGTGTGGCTTACTTACTAGCTCACTTCTGCCCAATGCTGAGCAGCACTTCATTGTCTAGATATATCATACTCTATCCATTCATCCATGGAAAGACATCTTGGTTGCCTTCTTGTTTGGGCAATTATGAATGAAGTTGCTGTTAAACACCAATATAAAGTTTTGGTGTGGACATACATTTTTCAACTCCTTTGAACATATAATATCAAGATATATAATTGCTAAATTTTATTTTAAAATGCTTAATTTTGTAAGAGACTGTCAAACCGTTGTCCTAGTTAGCTTTAATTGTCAACTTGACACATCCTAGTGTAGCCAGAAGATTTCCTTTGTCCCTCCCTGCCCATGGTCGGTTAGGACAAATCTCTCTCACGTGTGGTCCTGTAGCCGCTTATAAAATAATCACTCAGAGGCTTAATATTATTTACAAACTATATGGCCTATGGCAGGCTTCTTGCTAGCTAGCTCCTATAACTTAACTCAACCCATGAGTATTAATCTATGTATTGCCAACTGTTTCATGGCTTTACCTGTGTCCCATTACATGTTGCTNCTTCAGCAGTTGGCTAACATCTCTCTAGCCTCTGCCTTTCTCTTTCCTGTCTCTCTCCTTGCATTTCCCACCTGCCTCTAAGCTGCCTTAGTGTAGGCCAAAGCAGCTTATTTATTAACCAATGGCAACAACATATATTCACAGAGTACAGAAAGATATCCCCNAGCAGCCTAGAGTCATCTAAAAGGAAAGCCTCAAAGGAGGAATTGTCTAGATTAGCGGCCTGTGGGCATGTTTATGGGGAAATTGTCTCAATTATTAATATAGAAGGGCTCATTGTGGGTGGCACCATATGTAAGCATTTGACCCTGGTGCAGGCCCCAGCAGTGGGCAAGCAGGTCTTCTCAGGCTGCTTCCAGGCTGTACCACCACCAAACTCACTGGATTATGTTCCCCCAAGACCCACTCAACCATCCAAACCCATGAACCTGGGTATCCTCCCCATGGCTAGACTCTCCTGTAACCCTAGCAGGCTAGAGAGGCACAGGCACAACCCATACCAGTTGTAATAACAGGTGAGTGACTGGCCTCCCTGCTGAACTGCTCCAAAGACCAGACCAGAAACCCCAGAGCACATCCTGTGAGCCCTCCTTCATCTCAACACCAGCAGCCAGAAAGCAGGTGAGAGATCTGTCTCCAGGCTATACCACCACCATTGCAATCCACTGGATTCTGATCCCCCAAGACCCACTCCTCCTTGCCACACAAACCCATGCCCTTGGTCATCTTCTTCATGGTCAATCCTCCCCAGCAACAGCAGAAGACTACAGAGACAGAAGAACAACTCACCGCAGTTGGAAGAACAGCACCAGTGAGGCAGCTGGGCCCTGCCTCCAACTCTGGTGGAACTCCAGTGCTCTGGTGCAGTCCCTAGCAGCCAGCAAGCAGGTGAGAGATGTGTCCCCATGTTGTTTGTTTTACTATTGGGCTCNTTGAGGAGCTTGCCACTTAGCTCCCAAATAAATCACATTTCTTATGAATGCCCAGCCTTAGCTTGGCTTGTTTCTAGCCTGCTTTTCTTAACTTAAATTATTCCGTCTATCTTTTGCCTCTGGGCTTTTACCTTTCTCTATCTCTGTATAATTTTTCTTTCCTTCTTATTCCGTGTCTGGGTGTGGGTCCCGGTGGCTGGCTACTTCTTTTCTCACTCCTCAATCTTTTTCTCCCAGATTTCTCCGCCATTTTATTCTCTCTGTCTGCCAGCCCCGCCTCTCATTTTTCCTGCCTTACTATTAGCTGTTCACCTCTTTATTAGACAAATCAGGTATTTCAGACAGGTAAAGTAACACAGCTTCACAGAGTTAAACAAATGCAGCATTAAAGAACACAACACATCCTTGCATCATTAAACAAATGTTTCACATCATAAACAAATGTAACATATCTTTAACTAATATTCTACAACACNCCCAGGCTGCACCAACATCAACATCACCACAAACCACTGGATTCTATTCCCCCAAGACCCACTCTGCTGCTTAACCCCATGAACTTGATTATCCTCCTTGTGGCCGGCCCTCCCCCGCAATCCCAGTAGACTACATAGGCAAAAGTGCAACCCACACTAGTTGGAAGAATAAGCCAATGCCAGCATAAGAACATATTCAACAACAGAAAGGGCAATATGGTATCACCAGAACCCAGTGGTCCTACAACAGCAAGACTTGAACATTTGAACACAGCTGAAGCACAAGAAAATGACCTTAAAAACAACTTTATGAAGATGATAGAGGCCCTTAAAGGAGAAATGAAAAATTCCCTTAAAGAAATTGAAGAAAAAAACAAGTAAAAAATTGGAAGAAATAAAAAAAGTCCATTAAAGAAAGCCAAGAACGTCAAGAAAAAACAATCAAACAGGTGAGGGAAATAGTTCAAGACTTGAAAATTGAAACTGAAGCAATAAAGAAAACAAATCAAGGGAATTTTGGAAATGGAAAATCTGGGTAAGTGAACAGGAACTACAGATGCAAGTATCATCAACAGAATACAAAAGATGAAAGAGAGAATCTCAGGCATTGAAGATACAAAAGAGGAAATAGATTCATTTGTCAAAGAAATAGTTAAATTCAACAAATTCCTGACACAAACATCCAGGAAATCTGCGGCATCATGAAAAGACCAAACCTAAGAATAATGGGGATAGAAGGAGAAGAATTCATGCTCAAAGGCACAGAAAATATATGCAACAAAGTCATAGAATAAAACTTTCCCAACCTAAAGAAAGACATGGCTATAAAGGTACAAGATGCTTACAGAATACCAAACAGCCTGTATCAAAAAAAAAAAAAAAAGTTGACTTGCCACGTAACAATTGAAACACTAAACATACAGAATAAAGAGAGAATATTAAGAGCTGCAAAGGAAAAAGGCTAAGTAACATATAAAGGCAGATCTATAAGAATTACATCCAACTTAGGGAGACTCAGAAAACCAGAAGGTTCTGGACAGATGTTTTGCAGGCACTAAGAGACCACAGATGCCAGCCCAGACTACTATACCCAGCAAAACTTTCAATCACCATAGACCTGTCTCTTATACACATCTAGATGTGTATAAGAGACAGGAATTAATACTGGTCATTAATATCTCTTAATATCAATGGGCTCAATTCACCAATAAAAAGACAGACTAACAGAACTGATACAAAAATAAGACTCATCCTTCTGCTGCCTACAAGAAACACACCTCAACATCAAAGACAGACATTACCTCAGAGTAAAGGGTTGAGAAAATATTTTCCAATCAAATGGACCTAAGAAGCAAGCTAATGTAGCTATCCTAATATCTAACAACGTGGACTTCTAACTTAAAATTAATCAAAAGAGATGGAGAAAGACATTTCAAATTCATCAAAGGAAAAATCCATCAAGATGAAGTCTCAATTCTGAACATCTATGCCCCAAATACAAGGGCACCNACATTTGTAAAAAAAAAAAAATTACTAAAGTCACACATCAAACTCCATACACTAATAGTAGGAGACTTCAGCACTCCAGTCTCACCAATGGACAAGTCTTCCAGACAGAAAGTTAACAGAGAAATAAGAGAACTAACAGATGTTATGACTCAAATGGGCTTAACAAATATTACAGAACATTTTGCTCAAACACAAAAGAATATACCTTCTTCTCTGCACCTCATGGAAACTTCTCTAAAATTGACCACATACTTGGTCACAAAGCAAATCTTAACAGATATAAAAAAATTGTAATAATCCCCTGGATCTTATTGGATCACTATGAGTTAAAGTTAGAGTTCAAAATTACAAACTACAGAAAATTTTCAAACTCGTGGAAACTGAACAACTTTGAACTAAATTACCACTGGGTCAAGGAATAAATAAAGAAATTAAAGACTTCCTAGAATTCAATGAAAATGAATGCACACATGCCGAAACTTATGGGACACTATGAAAGCAGTGCTAAGAGGAAAGTTCATAACACTAAGTGCCTACAAAAAGAATTTGGAGAAATCTCATACTAGTAACTTAATAGCACACCTGAAAGCTCTAGAATAAAAAGAAGCAAACTCACCAAGGAGGAGTAGATGGCAGGAAATAATTAAACTCCAAGCAGAAATCAATAAAACAGAAACAAAGAGAATGATACAAAGAATCAATGAAACAAAGACTTGGTTCTTTGAGAAAATCAACAATATAGACAAATTCTTATCCAAACTAACCAAAAGGTGGAGAGAGAGAGTATCTAAATTAACAAATTCAGAAAACAAAAGGAGGACATAACAATAGACACTGAGGAAATCCAGGAAATCATTAGATCATATTTCAAAACCCTGTATTCCACAAAATTGGAAAATAAAAAAAGAAATGGATGATTTTCTTGATAGGTACCACATACCAAAATTAAATTGAGACCATATAAACAATCTAAATAGACCTATAACCCCTAAGGAAATAGAAGCAGTCATTAAAAGTGTCTCAACCAAAAAAAGCCCAGGGCTAGATGGATTCAGCACAGAATTTTACAAGAATTTCAAAGAAGAGCAAATGCCAATACTTCTCAAATTGTTCCACACATTAGAAACAGAAGAATCATTGTCAAATTCTTTTTATGAGGCTACAGTTACCCTCATACCCAAACCACAAGAAGACACAACTAAGAAAGAGAATTACAGANAATTACAATCTCCCTCATGAACATTGATGCAAAATTACTCAATATAAAACTGGCAAACCAAATCTAAGAACACATCAAAAAAAAAAAATCATCCACTATGACCAAGTAGGCTTCATCCCAGAGATGCAGGGTTGGTTCAATATACAAAAATCTGTCACTGTAATCTACCATATAAACAATCTAAAAGAAAAAAAAAACACGATCATCTCATTAGATACTGAAAAAGCCTTTGACAAAATCCAACAAAAAGGTCTTGGAGAGATCAGGGATATAAGGAACATACCTAAACATAATAAAAGCAATATACAGCAAGCTGATAGCTAAAATCAAATTAAATGGAGAGAAACACAAAGCAATTCCACTAAAATCAGGAACAAGACAGGACTGTCCACTCTCCCCATATTTATTCAATATAGTACTTGAAGTTCTAGCTAGAGCAATAAGACAACAAAAGGAGATCAAAGGGATAGAAATTGGAAAGGAAAAGTTAAACTTTCACTGTTTGTCAAAGATATGATAGTATACATAAGGGACCCCAAAAATTCTATCGTGGAACTCCCTCAGCTGATAAACACTTTCAGTAATGTGGCTGGACACAAGATGAACTAAGAAAATATTAATAGCCCTCCTATATACAAATGACAAACAGGTTGAGAAAGAAATCAGAGAAACATCACCCTTTATAATAACCACAAATAATATGACAAAAACTTTGAGTCTTTGAAGAAATAAATTGGAGAAGATATCAGAAAATAGAGAGATCTCCTGTGCTCATGGATAGGTAGGATTAACATAGTAAAAATGGCAATCTTACCAAAAGCAATCTACAGATTCAATGCAATCTCCATCAAAATCCCAACACAGTTCTTCACAGACCTTGAAAGAACAAGACTCAACTTCATATGGAAAAACAAAAAACACAGGATAGCTAAAACAATCTTGTATAATAAAGGAACTTCCAGAGGTATCACTATCCCTGAATAAAAAAAAGTGTGCTATTTGCATAAAAACAGACAGGTGGATCAGTGGAATTGAATTGAAGACTGTGGCATAAATCCACATACATATGAACATCTGATTTTTGAGAAAGAAGCCAAAATTATACAACAGAAAAAAAAGCATCTTCAACAAATGGTGCTGCCATAACTAGATGGCAGCATGTAGAAAAAATGAAAATAGAACTATATCTATCATCTTGTACAAAACTCAAGTCCAAGTGGATCAAAGACCTCAACATTAATCCAGTTACACTGAAGCTGATAGAAATGAAATTGGGAAGTAGCCTTGAACACATTGGCACAGGAGACAAATTCCCAAATATAGTATTAGTAGCACAGACACTGAGTTCAACAATTAATAAATGGGACCTCCTGAAACTGTAAAGCTTCTGTAAGGTAAAGGATACTGTCAATAAGACAAAAGGGCAGTCTATAAAATGGGAAAAGATCTTCACAATTATTGTGTGATATTCTGATTGTGTTCTGACAAATAAAGCTTGCTTGGAGTCAGAGGGCAGAGCTAGCCACTAACTGAACTAAATTAACTATAGAGGTTTGAAGGACTGTAGGCAGAGAGGAGACAGGAAGTAGTAAGGGGTGCAGAGAGAGGATCTTGGCCTCTTTTGGATGGAGGAACAGTAGAGATAGGAGGCAATTGGTGGCTGCTCCTTGGCTCTCTGATCTTTCAGGTTCTTACCCTGATATCCGATTCCCGAATTTTATTGATAAAGATTAATTAGGTTAACCCACATCTGACAGAGGGCTGATCTCCAAAATATATAAAGAGCTCAATAATCTAGACATTAAAATACCAAATAATCCAACTAAAACATTGGGTACAGATTTAAACAGAGAATTCTCAACAGGAGAAACTCAAATAGCTGAGGTACACTTCAAGAATTGTTCAACATCCTTAGCCATCAGGAAAACGCAAATCAAAATGACTCTGAGATACCATCTTATACCTGTCAGATGGCTAAGATCAAAAACACTATTGACAGTCTATGTTGGAGAGGATATGGAGTAAGGGGAATATTCCTCCACTGCTGGCGNGAGTGCAAACTTGTACAGCCACTCTGGAAAGCAGTACGGCAGTTTCTCAGAAAACTGGGAATCAATCTACCTCGAGACCCAACTATACCAATCTTGGGCATATACCCAAAGGATGCTCAATCATACCACAAGGACACTTGCTCAACTGTGTTCATAGCAGCATTATTCATAATAACCAGAACCTGGAAACAACCTAGATGCCCCCCAAACAAAGAATGGATAAAAGAAATGTACATTTATACAATGAAGCATTACTTAGCAGTAAAAAACAATGACATGAAATTTGCAGGCAAATGGATGGAACTAGAAAGAAATCATCCTGAGTGAGATAACCCAAACCCAGAAAGATAAACATGGTATGTACTCAGTCATAACTGGATATCACCTGTAAAATAAAGAAAACTTTCATTTTACTGACATCCAACACATCCAATCTTTCTTTCATGGACCACATCTCTGCCATCAGCACTGATTTATAGTTTTTCTTCTGTTACTTTTTAGGGTCTTTACAGTTTTGTATCTTATATCTAGATCTGTGATCCAGCTTTAACTAATTTTTGTGGAGTTCTTAGATTTCCTGCTGTGTGTCTTATGTCTATGTAGTCCATTCTTCTCACTAGCTAAGATGTAGTCATATTATCCTTCAGGAAATCCTTCAAGTTGTTACTTATTGTACCAAAGTTAAGATCCAAATCCTTAAACTAAATGGCCAAGGGGTCTTGTATTTTCCCATTTCTGTTACATATCTGCCTTCATTTCTTGCTTCCATTGCCCCAGCCATTTATTTTTTGCTTCTCCTGGGACATGGCAGGTTTTCTTCTACCTAACAGCTCCTTTGAGAAATAATGTCTTACATTATTTCTAGTTTGAAGTACAGCTTGCCAAGAGACCGATGCTAGTTTATCCCACTTAACACTGTACTACCAGTTCTTAGCTAAGACGTCTCTCCAGGCCTTTATCTGACTCCCTAAATGTGGCTCTGTTTGCCTTGTCCTTTGTGGGAGGCCAGCTCCCACAGTTTTAAGTGTTCTTATAAGGAGGACAGAGGGATAAGAAAATATCAGTCAGAAAGAGAGACCTAGCTAATGAGAAGAAAGACAGAAACACAGGATAGCTTTGGGAAGGCCTGCATCAATATCCAACAGCCTTGAAGTTTTATTGAAAAAGCTTTTTATAATGTGCTAAGGGGAGAAGCAAAAGACTCCCCCCCCCCCAAGATCAAAGCACACCATACATTCAAGTGTAGACCCTTCCAAATACCTGGTAAACACAGCCCTGCTGGGTAAAGCAAGCCCAGATTCTCTGACC
>LZPO01067102.1:16533-28450 GCA_001675575.1 Neotoma lepida
TCTTATTAGTAGAAAACCCAGAGTCAGATATTGGGGTTAAAACTGAAAGATCAGAAAAGCAAAACAAGGCAGCCACAAGTTCTTAACTCTATAAAATCCTCAGTCTAAAGAGAGAGAGAGTTCCTCTTTCCTCATGCCTTATATACCTTTCTGTGTCCTGCTACATTATTTTCTTGGATTAAAGGTGTGTGCCTCNACTGTCTGGTTCTGTTTCTCTCATATAGCCCAGTGTGGTCTTGAACTAACAAAGATCCAGACAGATCTCTGCCTCTCAAGTGATAGGATTAAAGGTGTGTGCCACCACTGCTTGACCTCTATGTCTAATTTAGTGGTTGGCTCTGTCCTCTGATCCTCAGGNAAGCTTTATTGAAGTAAACAATATATCACCACAAGCCAGGATCTGAAAACCTCCAGTGCATGGTAACCAGAAACAGCTGGAAAGCTCAAATGAGAGCTTTCTTGAAAAATACAAAAGTTGAGGCAAGCAGAAGCCTAACAAGCTCCCATATGTTCAGACTATTTTCTCCCCTGAACAAAAAACCTGTCCTACTAGATAAGGCATGTGAAGAGCCTCCTGCCTGTTGGGATGAGCAATGTCTCCCACACTAATGCCAACATCAATGAGAGTGACTCATGTACTTGTAGGGATGACCAACCCATTATGTCCCTGGTTTGGACTTACACCCCTACCTGGAAAAAGTAAGTAAAATGTCCCCTTCTTTATTCTTTGGGGTGGTGATGGAAGCCTGTTGGAGAGGAAGAACCTTAAGTGAACAGTGGAAACAAAAACCTCATCAGCAGGGTATCAGTGGAGAGTAGGAACTCACATTCATTCTGAGCAGTTTGCAGTAGTACTGTTTGCTGTGCCCTGCTGGGTATTGATGCCCAAAGAGGCTGGTTGATAACCTCAGCCTTCTTTCTCAAGTTGGCATTATCTTTTATTCATCTTAACCTTTTGACATCGCTATTGGGCGGTTTGCTCTCCATTCATTCATTTTACACACTGATTGAGAAACTGCCATGTGCCACTCTGTGATGGCATAAGAGAGACTAAGTGAGGACAAATGGTTTTTCTTTCTGTTCTTATCTTACCATCTTCTGTAGGCGTACCTGTGAAAAGAAAATTCAATTAAAATAAGATTGAGATAAACTCATAAGTTCTTAATGTTATACAAAGTCAGCCATGCTTCCATCAAAAATCACATATCCTGTCATGTCACAAACTAAACAAGATGCTAAGATTTGCTGTTACATTGACTACTAATAAAATGTTGTGAGCTAAAACATGAAAATCAATTCAATGCAAATTATAAATATACTTGGAACAAATAAAAATGAAAATCTCTTTAAGGCAATGGAGATGGCAGTGGGGAGGACCATGGGTAAGGGAGTGGGGAGAGCAGCAGAAGAGGCTAGTTAGGGAGGGCATGGGGAGGAACATGGGAAAGGTAGTGGGAAGAACAGTGGAGGAAGAGTCACAAAATGAAACCTGAGCAAGGAAATCACAGAATTAAAGAAATGAAATAAGAATAGCAACTAANTATAATGTAGTGGATGTGTTCAGAATTACAAAGAAAGATGCAGAAGAACAAATTGATGGATTAGAAGGTAGAACAATAGAAATCACATAGGCTGAACTAAACAGAAATAATTATTCTCAAGTCCAGTCTTTTAAGTAGGAGGAAATAAACAAAACCCATTTTTTTCCTAAAATTATTTTCATCACTACATTAAAAAGCTCACATAAATATTAAAATCACTTAAAATTATTACTGTCTTAGGTTATTGCTCAAGATTTTTCTTTTTAAGAAAAAATTGAGAATGGGCAACAGTTATAAGTAAAAGGATCAGGTAGAACCTTCTAGAAGTTTTTGGTAGATTCATGGCCCATTTTATGTTGGTTATTATGAGCAAATACTGTCAACTCATCAAATTTTAAATCTTAAGTATGTGCAACTTTTTTTATAATTGTAATTATATCATAATAAAGAGTTTTAAAGGAAAAGAACACTGTATTTGAGGAGATTTCTTTTGCACATTAATAACCCTGCAGCAATTTTTCTGCACTTTAACATAAACCAGAAACATTTCAATTTCCAGATGTCAATANGTGTGAAATTTTAGGAAGATTGTGATAGAGGACTGGCTTGTGACCTTTTAGAAGGTAGCACACAGACCCTCAGGGATAACTACGTAATATCTTGAAATAAGAATTTGTGTATCTCGCCAGCTGGAATTTAAGATTAGAAGAGACAAGAAGCACTAAAATTAAACCTTTGCTAGTGTGGACAATCAAAATATTCTGGGAGGTTATTTCCTCAGGGTCAGCACACATAATATGATGATCCCGAGTAAGCTAATACTTCATCTCGTGCTCNCAGCCAAACCTGGAAAATAAGAGTCACTTTTATTACTGGTTTTGAAGATATGAAGAGTAACAGAGAACAGCTGAGAATTGGCCCTGTGAAAGGGCAAAGAGGTCATTAGGGAAGATGCAGCTTCAGTTACAATAAAAGGCACAGACTGAAGAGATCATGGGGAGAAGTTGAGGCTTGGTACCATATGGCAAGGTAAGAGTCCTCAAAGAGCAAGAAAAGGTTACTGGTGAAAATGAAGTCCAGTTGCAGAAGATACCATACACTTTGGAGACTCCAGCACCATGGTACAGCCTGCAATGGTAGCAGCAACTGTGAACTGGATTCTAGGTATGTCTACAAGATGCATTCCATGTGCTGTGGCAAACCCTTTGGAGCATAGAGACAGCGAACCCCAGAGTCTAAACCTGAATTTTATACTATTAGACTACAGTTTTGCTTTGATTATATTGTGACTGTGCTCTGCTTTTTTGCTTCTTGGCATATGAAACTATTTAACTTATTTTTTATTTTAGAAGAGCCCAAGTTGAAAGACTAAACTTTTTAAAAGGCTTTTGATGTTTTAGAGAATCTTTGCAATTTTAGAGACTTTTGATTTTTAGAGAGATTTTGAATATTTCAAAGAGACAATTTTAAGTGATTGAACTTTTAGAGACCTTTTAGAGACCTTTTAGAGACCTTGAAAAGTTTTAGAGACCTTTTAGAGACCTTGAAAAGTTGGAGGATTTAACATATGACTCATTGGTTAAGAGTGTTTATTACCTGAGTTTATTTCTTAGTATCAGACAGCTCACAGCTGCTTGTAACTACAATTCCAAGAGATCTGGTGCCCTCTTCTGCCCTCAGTGGGGCACTCATGCTTACACAGATACACACATACACATTAATAAATCTTTTAAGTTTTTTTTAAGATGGAATGTTTTAAATTGTGATATTGATATCATTGTGGTATCTTTTGGATGTGCAAGAAAGAGAAGGTTATGGCTTAGCATTGATGTATTTACTTGTCAAGTTGAGAAGTGGTTACTTTTGCTAGCAAATTTTATGTCAACTTGACACAATCTAAAATCATATGGGAACAGGAACCTCACTTGAGAAAATGCCCTCATCCAACTGGCCTAATGACAAGATTGTGCTGTATTTCCTTAAATATGGTTGATGTTTGGGGGACCAACACATTATGAACAGTGTCACCCCTGGACTGGTGGTTCTAGGTGCTATAAGAAATTGGCATGAGAAAACCATGAGGTACAAGGTAGTAAGCAGTGCTCCTCCATGGTTTCTGCATCAGTTCCTTCCTTTTCTTTACTGCTTTGAGCTCCTGTGCTGACTTCCCTGGATGATGGACTACATGCTATAAGATTAATCAAAAATTTTCCTTCCTAAGTTGTTTGTGGTCATGGTGTTTTTTCACAGCAATAAAAATCATAAGAGGACATAGAATATATTGTCTGGAATATGAAACTGTATTTTTCTATTCTTTATTCAGAGAAAATTGAACAACCACATTCTGTACATATAATATAGATTATATGCAATTTATCTATATATATGCTATATAGTCCCTTGTGAGTATGTTTGTTTTCTACCTACAGAAAAATGTTTATCATCAAACTCTTGTATATATCAAGTTTTCTTTCAAAATGAATGTATACTTGAGACTGACTACTCTCTGCTGTACTCCTATATAAACTCACTTTGGCACATTATAGCCAAGGGCAATTTTACTGCAAATCAATTAAGACTAAGCTACCCAACTTTAAGTAGTATGGAAATGAACTGAAATAATAATACAAAGAACATACAAGGACATGTTTTAAATAGTTCATTAGTTTTGACTAGTAGACATATTGGCTTCTGCTCCCATATCTACTTGTTTTTTTGCTCAGCTGGTCTACCAAAATATGTAGGTTTTAGCAGACTTTCTACAACCCTAGCAGCTGGTGTGTGTGTGTGTGTGTGTGTGTGTGTGATGTTTTCTTTATTCAATGATACCTTTGCAGATACTTAGCCTGATTACATAATCTGGCTCTTTCAAATAGTGCTATGATCAGCCAGACATACATGTATCTTTACTTTATGCTGGCTCTAATTTTGTCAGGAACATTCTGAGTGGGGACATAACTTCAGTACAAATAGTACAAATAGTTTCTATTATTTCTAAGTTTTTAGGACCATTCATACTGATTTCCCATTGCTTAAACACATCTTATTCTTAAAATATCCTCATTTTATTGTTTCTGTGTCTTTCTTCCAATACTTTTTGTTTTCAGCTTTATCAACCATTACTACAGTAATTAATATACTGTCTGTAATCATTCTTATACTATAATAATACTCCTGTGTACACAATTTTTTAATCCTACCCTTGTCCCACAGCTTTGAGCTTGAGTGAAATCCAATGTTTTTGTTGTTCTTTACCTGAATGCAAGCACAGCTGGCAAAAACTATAATATATATATTTTCTTTGTTTCTGGCTTTAAAATTATTATCAGGAACCTCAACAAAACTTTTCAGCTAGCTTTCAAAATCAGTACACACAGTCATGGGTTCAACTAAATCATTTTCATTTTTATTTTACTTTTGCTGATTCTGAACCTCCACTGTTCTCTCATCCTCTTACCTGCACCTGCTCCTTCATTTTACCTCAGTAATTCAGTCTGCTTTAATTTCACATGGACTCTATTACTCTTTTTCTCTTTAATTTGCACTAAGATCTCTGTCACCTCTTACAGTTCTCTTTATCANTTCAAGACGTATACCCTCACCATAACATACATATGGATAAATTTGGGATATATATGAGGAGAAATATATTATTTCTATTTATAGTCATGATTTTATTTTTCTTTATAATTAAATAAAATTTTATTATGAATATGAGCCACTTTTAGCTGATTAGTTCTCTGTCTCTGTCTCTGTCTCTGTGTATGTGTATGTGTGTGTGTGTGTGTGTGTGTGTGTGTGTGTGTGTGTGTGTGCATATGTGTTATCCATTCATCTGTTGATGATCATCTAGGCTTGTTCCATTTCATTGCTATGATGAATAGAGCAGGAATGAAGATAGATGTGAAATTCCCTCTAGAACTTAAACTCATTTGGGTAGGTGCAGAAATGGTAGAGTTGGACACACCAGAGTTCTGTTCTAATTTTGGTAGAATGCTGCATACATATCTCCATGTACAACTTTACACTCATACCAGCAGTAGAAAAGCATTCTTCTCCAAACATCTACATTAGTGTTTGCTGACATTTGTCTTCTAAGTGTTAGCCAATCTAAGATAAAATGGAGTAACAAGGCAGATTTAATTTGAATATCCCTAATAGCTAAATATGTTGAAGAACTTTTTTAAAATATTGATCATTTGTGTTTCTATTGTGAACAATCTGTTCAGTTTACTAGTTCATATGCTAAATGGAAAATTTGTTGTTGCTGTTGTTTAACTTTTGNAAAATTTAAAACTACTTTCCCTTTACTCACAGAACTCTTGATAACTTCAAACCATAGCTCATGTAGAAAGTTGAGATTATATCAACAGTATTTCTCAAACTTTAAATCTGTTTAGACTTGTTAAGATTACCCATGAAGCACTGGAGGCAAATAGGAAGAATGAAACTGAATTTATATTTTCTTGATTCTCCCCTTAAGTTTATCTTGATGTGTCTGTGTGTGGGTTTTGAGTACCCTCTGAGTATTGTTGATGGATTTTATGTAATCTCATTCTGTAGAAGTCATTCTACTATTCTAGTAACTTTGCTTTCTTATTTTTATAACTCTCCCAAGTTATAATTAGTAACTTCTAGCAGCTCATCCTTTTATGTATCACTTTCAGAGTGAATATCTGACAGTTAGTAACCCTGCCTTATTGCACTAATCACTACAGTTCATCTATATCTCTATGCAAGAACCCTTTGTATCATTACTCTTTGATTCTTTTTTTTAAGGGTGACAAAAGATTCTTAATATTGTTTGACAATAATGCTTTGTTTCAATTCTCCTATATTACTAGCCTGTCTCTTCCAATTTTCTCAAATGACTCCCCTTCATTTCTATTATTCATGATCTCTGAAAAAACAAAAACAATCTCAGTAAATGTTCATGATTTCTCCTTCCAGAGATATTAACCCCAAATACTCAAATCACTGCAACTTACCCTGTATTTTCAATATTAGCATTATAGCTGGTTAAAATTTTAAATGTGATAAAATAAAGGTGAGAAAATTAGAGCTCACCAGGCATGCTTGCTCCCACCAACATAATACTTACTGTGTGGAAGACATTGTATGAGATTGTGATGTACTTTATCCATCAATCTTAAAATAACAATCATCAAATATTAGATTAGTTAATTGCTTTTTGCACTAACAGTATCAAATATTGCCAGCAAAACAAATGCATTGGTATTTGTTTGGGTATATAATTTAATTTAAACATTTCTGGTGACCTTGTGCTTGAACATGTATTTTTAAAAATTCTCTTTGTTTTTTGGTCTGAAAAGATAAAAATTTTCAAGTCTTTGTATTATTGAGTCTATAGAAACAGAAAATACAATATTNCTCCCCTAGTATATTAGCATATATACCTAGTATATTAGCATAAAATAGTGAAATTTTAAGAGAGAATAATTGATAATTGATATCAATACTGATACTGATAATCAATACAGAATACTCATATTTGACTTTTATTTAGAATTTTGTCAGCATCAGTTGATATGGACAAAGTGTTTTAAACACATTTATCTTTCAGGTCCTGAGAAGATTCTGGGCAGAATACAGTAATAAAAATTTGTGTACTTAAAAAATAAGACTGAAAACACCCACATGGGTTGAGGNTATTTTACACAAATTTTGTTGCCTTTTAAANGTATTTCCAGCTCCCTGAGTATCTTATTGATAATTTTCTTTAAAAATCAGCTAGTGTGATTAGCCATGAGGAAATCCATAAAGGTAAACAATCCCTTGACTCTAGATTATGGAATTTTGATTCCAGTTGATGAATTCTGTAACAGTCTAAACTAATCTTTAAGAAGTATAGTTCCTGGAAGGAAAATTAGACTTTAAGATGAAAATTAGCACATACTACAAGACGAAAGTGGATTTTCTTCATTTGCTTAATGAATCTTTTATACCTATCTCTTTTTTGAAAATTTGAATGGTTAAAACAAAATTATCTACTTATTAAAAAAATCATGGGCAAGATTAGATTAGATATATGTACCAAAGTATTCTCAGGATATTAACAGTAATTTGAAAGTTGCGTTTGTGGGTAAAAAATAATTATATTAGTTATAGCTTTCTGCTATATTCTAAACCACACAAGCCTTGAATGTGTCATTTTGGGATACAAAGATGGAAAGTTAGGAAAATCTAGGTGGGTCTGATGGAGTTCTTTTATACATATTCTTCATATATACTTCTCTCATAAAATACATCCTGACCACAGTCTCCCCTACCTCTGCTCCTCTGAGTTTTCCTCACCTCCCTTTTCCCACAGATCTACTCCTCCTCCATTTCCTTTTAGAAAATAGCAGACTTCCCAATGATATCAACCAAAAAAAGCATAACAATATACAATAACAATAGGCACTAACTGTAGCTGGAAGTTTTCCTGTGTCCTGCCCACTCCTGCGGCTGCTCAGACCCAAGTAAACACACAGAGGCTTATATCAATTACGAATTGCATGGCTATGGCCTATGGCTCAATTTTCTTGCTATCTAGCTCTTATATCTTAAATTAATCCATTTCTATTAATCTATAAGTTGCCACATGTTCTGTGGCTTTACCTGTGTGTCATTACTTGCTGCTCCCTGGNCAGTGGGATGGCATCTCTTCTGCCTCTGCCTTNCTCTTCCTGTCTATCTGCTTGGATTTCCACCTGCCTCTAAGCTGCCTTCCCATAGGCCAATGCAACTTTATTTATCAACCAGTCAGAGCAACACATACTTACAGCATACAGAAAGACATTCCACAGCACTTCTCCTTTTCTATCTAATCAAAAAAGAAGGTTTTATCTTTAATGTAGTAAAATTATATACAACAAAATAGTTATCAAGCAAGAATTACAGTTATAATATCTAGTCTATTTCTATTTGACAAAATTAAAGAAAATATTCTATCTATCCTATATTTGTGAGTCGAAAGTTTCATATCTAATTTATCTTTTATCANAACCAAGGAAAATTATAACTATCTTGTCTTCAACTACATCAAAGACCCCAGAAGGATATAATATTACCTAAGTAAACAGGAAGTGTGTTGTAAGCAACTTACAAAAATCTAGAAATGCAGAGTCCCCAGAGCCTGGTACTAGAATCTGAAAGGGAACCAAACAGTAACCTTGCATGCTATGACAGTGTTGCCTGCTTGTTTGAAGGAAAAAACAGGACTTGAGNGTGCTGGAAGTACAGAGCTAGGGGCACTGCCCAGTCTACAGAACAAGAGCTGAGGAAGGAATCTGCATGGGCAAACTGCTGATGATGTGTTTGTTCTGAGTCAATCCCTTCCTTGCTGCACAGAGAAGTGATGGATAGAGAATGCAAGACTCAGTGGCCTTGGTGTCTGCAGACCCTGGCCAGAAAGTCAAGACTCATCATTGACTGAGACTCAGGTGACAATTGTCAACCAAGAACTCAATAACATCCTTCATTTGTATAATTCACAATTATTTGTGAGTCACAGAAAATAACTTCATGGGAATAAAAAAAGAATTTATAAGAAAGAAAATATATTCATGATAATAAAATGAAGAGATTTTACTAAAAAAAAAATCTAGAAATGACAGAGACAGCTGGCTGCCTGGACAGTCACTCAAAGTTCCTCTACAATGTTTAGGCACCCATCTTCAGCCATAGGCCTAGAGTTTTTTAGTCATTTCTCCCTGTGACCTATAGAATGTCTGGCAGTTTCCTCTGCAAAACAGGACCATTTCACCTTGTTTTGGAAAATTCAGTGATCATTTTTCCTTGGGTCCTGCGTGTGCAGTCAATACAACATTTTATCATGCAGTCCAGGCAAGAACAGTTTCTTGCCCAAATAGCAAACTTTTGCCATAAGGAAAGCAAACTCCATAATGAGTTTCTTCAATGCCCATTATCCTCTTCGAAGTAATCGGTGCTGCCAGGAGCAGATGTGTCTCATTGTCCAGAAAAGTTTAAGTTTTTAAAACATTTTACATGCCATATTCTGTAGGTCTTTGAAGTGTTTGAAGATTACCTACCTAATTGAGATGTATCTATGTATACCTAGAAAACTTAACTAACATGACTATAAGTTTGATTGTCCTAAATGACAATTAATCCATATTTCTTCATTATATATTACAATTTTAAATGAGCTGCATAAACATAATACCTTAAACAAGAGTAGAAATATATATGCAATATAGCAAAATGAACTTTAAATTTGTATCAATAAACTAAAATCCATTGCAATGTACAATATTTTAAACAAGTTGTCACTCTTTATCCTATCATATCTATAATACCCCCTTTTCTTCTTTAGAAAGGGATTGCATTTATAATCAACCCCCTTTANATAAAAATAAACATTTATAAACAATATTCTGGGAATTTGGGCATAGCTTNTCATACTACTTCANGGTGGATGAGGNCACTGGCAATCTAATGGGGATCCTGAGAAAATTAAGAATTATGGTCAAGTCCTGACTGGAGTAGTCTGTGACTCTGTATTCTCTGAGCAAGCTGCCTTGAAGCTGTTTCTGGATGTTGGACCTACATACATTTTTTACATACATTGTAAACTATTTAGAGGTTTATTCTGTCTGAATCTGTCTTACGGTGAATCTATTGCTTTAAACTGCAATGTGGCTAGAACAGAAGTGGCAGCCTTGAATGCTGACTCCTCCCACCTCAGCTTCCCAATATGGTGGAAATAATTCACAGCCAGCTCTGGGAGCTAGGCTCTCTGCTGACTCTAGGAGGCTTTTTTTTTTTTGTACTAGCAAAAGCTAAATCCATCACACAGGCAGTGCTCTGCACAGCTTGGAAATGCCACTGTGTANTATGGTAGGAATCTGCCATGCTGCTTAGCTTATGGTTGTTGTTGGCCAGCTCCATCTCACAGGAAGCTATGGAGAGACTCATCTCTACGCTGCTACTGACATGAGACTGTGAGACTAGAAAACCTAGTGTGGCCCATTTATGTGCATTCAGAATCTTTAACTCTGTGGATCAATGCCCAACAGTGAGAACCAAATGTAGCTGGAAGTTTTCCTGTGTCCTGCCCAGTCCTGCAGCCTTTCAGACCCAAGTAAACACACAAAGGTTTATATTAATTATGAATTGCATGGTAATAGCCCATAGCTCAATTTTCTTGCTAGCTAGCTCTTATATCTTAAATTAATCCATTTCTATTAATCTATANGTTGCCACATGTTCTGTGGCTCTACCTGTGTGCCATTACATGCTGTTCCTTGGACAGTGGGATGGTAGCTCCTCTGCCTCTGCCTTTCTCTTCCTGTCTATCTGCTTGGATTTCCACCTGCCTCTAAGCTGCCTTCCCATAGGCCAATGCAACTTTATTAACCAATCAGAGCAACATATATTCACAGCATACAGAAAGACATCCCATAGCAACTAACCCTCATATCAGGAACCTAGTAGGATAAAAAGGGTCCCAAGAATAAGCAAAAGAGTGAGAAATAACCCCACTCCGTCTGTTAGGAGTCCCACAAAACCCCAAGCTAAACAAATACAACATATATGCAGAGGACCTAGTTCAAATCTGTGCAAGTTTTATGATAGCCTTTTCTGTCTCTGTGAGCACTATGAGCCTTGTTTAGTTGACTCGGTGGACTATGTTCTCCTGGTGCCATGGATCTCTCTGGCTCCTACAATCCCTTCTCCTCCTCTTTGGTGGGTTCTCTGAACTCAGCCTAATGTTTGGATGTGGATCTCTGTATTTGTTCCTATCAGCTGCTGAAAGAATCCTCTGTGATGATGACTGGGATATTTGGTGATCTATGAGTATAGCAGAATATTTTTATGAATTATTTCATTGACTTTTGTTTGCAAGTCATATTTGTTTATACCATAGGTCTCTGGGCCATCCTATTTCCAATTGCTGGCCTACCAGACACTATAGCACATGGGTTCCCTCTCTTAGACTGGATTCAATTTACACCCATCATTGGTTGTCCACTCCCATGTACTCTGAGCCACCATTGACTCCGCATGGCTTGTATGTCAAAGGTTTTGTGGCTGTGTTAGTATCCCAGCACCCTTAATGGAATCCTTACCTGGTTACAGATAATGAGTTTGGTTGAGGCTGCATATTTCATCTCTAAGGGTCCTTGCTAGAGTCACCCTCATAGGTCCAAGGAATTTTCTGCTACAATGTGTTTTCACATTGCCCCCAAATATCCCCAATTCTAGTCATATCTTCCTGTACTCTCTTCATCCTGCCCTTCCTCATCAGATATCGCCTGTTCCTATCTTCACTCACCACCAGTTCACTTTCAAGTAAAAGTGGCCATCCTACCAAAAACAGTCTACAGATTCAACACTATCCCCATAAAAAT
>LZPO01067104.1:7525-20421 GCA_001675575.1 Neotoma lepida
TAGGGGTGTGACTTCTTGTCCTCCTCTTCCGTCCATGCTGGGATTTTGTCTGCCCTGAGCTTGCACAGGCCTTGTGCATACTCTCCTAACTACCGATGTATGCATATGCTCCGTACATATATGGAAGTTTCTCCAGCAGGAGCTTTCTATGACGTCTTCAAATGGCCTTCAGTGTCATTTAGCCCTCCCTATCTTCCCTCTTCTACTCTGTGTTTCCACTCTCCATCTCAAATATTCTTCTGAAGCAGTGGATATTTTATTGTATTTCTTAACCTTATTTATTGAGACAGTCTCATTATGTGGCCCTGGCCAGCATGGAAGCTGATATGTAGAACACTCTGGCCTCAAACTCACGTAGACCCACTTATTTCACTGCCTCCCAAGCTCTGGGATTAGTGTGAACCAACATGACTGTTTATTCCTTAGCTTTGGATACAATTATAATTTCAGTTAAATAATTCACATTATTTAAGATTCTCTGGAGTAAAACTGAATAATATTATTTAGTAAGTGAAAGAACTCATTATGCATGCTTTTATTAAATTTCTAATCTAATTTAGAAATGAAATGGTAACAGCTTCTAAGTTAAGAAGAATTCAAGAGCAAAGTGATAGCCATCTGGAGGCATAGTTCCTACAATAAGAAACCTGTCATACTCAGGTCAGACATTAGTTCACCTTCCTCTTCAAATATCACACAGACCTGATTTTTTTTGGTGCCATACATAAAAGCTCATGCCTCAAGTACAATACTTTTTATGTGTTTAACCCATTTCTTCCCCCGGAGTACCCACAAATATTCTGTCAAAAGCTGTTTTAATAACTGCTAAGTACTTCTTAGCTTAAAACCTGTGGATACCCTGAGATTTGCACTGCACTCCTTGCCACTTCCTTGTGGCTCTCTAATAGCCGGAAGGAGCTTAGCACTTAACTTGTTTAGTAAAATAAAATAGCGAGCATGTTACTTGGTAGTCAGCTCAATCAAAATTCATGAACNATTTTATTCATGTCATATATTTTGTCTCTTTTCATCTGTTATGTGTGATAAAATATACCTTAGACTAGCTATCTTGTATTTTCTCTTCAATCCTATGGATACTTAAGTTTTTATACTTTATTTTCCCATAATTTTGTTAGAATTTCTGGTGTATTGTAATTCTCTTACATCAGAAATGCTTAAATGCTTATACTATAGTGAGGTGAAAGGAACAAGTGTTTAGAGAAACTACTTTTCTGTGTCATGTTTCTTTTGAAAATTTACTATGAATCTCTCTTCTCTCTCTCTCTCTCTCTCTCTCTGTGTGTGTGTGTGTGTCCATGTGTGTAGCAGCCAGAGGAAGATTGGCTACTCTTCTTTAACACTTTCCACTTTATTCCTTTGACAGAGGGTTTCTCATTTACCTAGAGTTAGGCTGGTNGACAGGCAAGCCCCAGCAACCCTTCTATCTCCAATCCTCACAGCTCTGGTTCATGAGGCATGTGTATGAATATGCCAGCTTTGTGCATGGGTGCCAAGGATCCAAACTACTGTCCTCATGCCTGCCTAGCAGCTGCTCTAACCCACAGAGCCATCTTCCTAGCTCCTAATGTACTAACTCTTATTAGAACATTCTTAGGGAAACAAGTTAAAGACTTACTNTTTGATTTCAGTAAATAGCCAGCATTAAGAATTTTACTTTGGGGCTGGCAATATAGTTTAGCAGGTTAAGTGCTTGCAACACAAGCCTGGTGACCTTAGTTTGATTTGTGAATCCCACAGTAGGAGAAATGTCCTCCAACCTCCACATGTGGCATACACTCCCATTCCCATGTATACACACACACACACACACACACACACACACACACACACACACACACACACCATACACAATGATAAGTTTTAAGATACTTTTAAAATAAATTTTTTAGGCAACTATGATCCCATGTGAGTNTTTTAGCGAAAAAAACTACAAAGTCTATGAACATTGGAATTTTTTGTTGAACTTCAGTAAAAAAAATTATTATTTGGGAATATATACCCAATTACCAATTCCATGAATTGAACATAAATGTTNATTGAACAGAAAATAATTGAAGAGCATATCAGGAAAATATAAGCGATTGTTTCAAGTTGTTAGTGGCAAAGCATTTAAGAATAAGTAACCATTTCTCCTGAAACAACTATATTTATATCAAGAGCAGTTAGGAATGAATATTCATTTCTTAAATTCACCCCAATTGCATAGAAACAGACTTCAAGTTACTCCCTTACCACTTTGCCATCCCTAAAGAATATCTTATTCATGACTGCTGCTCCCTCACATTGGCAAAATGCCCACNGTCTACATGCTTACTGCAGCGTCTGGCCATGACTGTAGGTCTCCAAGGANCTATTTGAATACTTCGCTTATGTTATAATTATTTCCTCAAATGAAAGAAAAAGAAAAAGAAACACTCAGTGTCTCCCTAAAAATTTCTCCGCTTTCTAAGCTTTGGTTTCCATCATCTCCCTTAGGAATTTAATTGACCATGACTGTATTGATTGATGTCACTGGTTGGTCACCAAGAAAATACAGCTATGGTCATTTGTGTCAGCAAATGAACACACTTTTCTTTTATGTTTTTGCTCCAGAAACCACCTTCTTAACATTAATGATTAAGGCTAGTCAGTTGGCAAGACAAGAAAGCAAAGTGCCCAAACGATTAACTACCTAATGACATCACACTCTTTTATGGGTCCTTTTAGTATGGACGGTCACTTATTCACAAAGCAGATGCATTTAATATTATTATGAATCTTAGAGCATGCATGTATAACATAAATAGGAGAAACATTTGAGTAAAATAAAATAAGGTTACAAATAATTATATATTAGAAAGTTAAAATATGAATTCCTACCGAGTGAATAGAAATTTGGAGGATATATAATAATTAACTAAATGCTTGATGAGTTTCCTAAAATACTAAAGGTGTATTATGTTTAATTAAAACTACAAATAGAATACCATTATAAAAATGAAGTTATGTACAAAAGTGTTTATTACATATTTTACCTTGGAATTAACTTAGGGTGTATTTGTTTATTTTTTTATATGCCTCAGAATAATCATCTTTTCTTCTTTCTTGGAAGCAGTTTATTATATACACAGCCTTGCGATAGCAGCAAGGCTTCGAGGCTGCAACTAATGTTGACAAATGCTAGAAATAAATGGAATCTATGTATTCATGATTTAAAATTATAAAATTATCATTAATGTCATAGTATTAATAATAACATTGTTGTAATATTCATATTTAGTGTTCTTAATTATTGTTAATGTTAAGATAAAAATAAAAATTCAAGCATTCCTTTATTCATATAAACGCCTGGTAGGCTCCCATCAATTGATAGTTTTTCCCTGAGGTCATTCAAAAAATTAATCAATGAATTTGAGGAGAGACACAGAGGAGTTTGAGGCTGGAGCCAAAAGATCAGAATGATGTAACTATGGCACTCATGGATGAAATTCTCAAAAAATTACATCTTGTAAAGGTAAATGTAAAAATAAACTTAAACTTATCCTGAACATTTTCTATTATATTTCATAGCATCTTTAACACTAGAAGGGAGGTACATTTGACTACATTTGGCTGTTCATTGATTCAATAAATGCGTATTGAGCATCTTCAATATCTCATATTTTAGTAGAGTATGATGTCAAGTTACATAAAAAAAAAAACCAATAGAAATGAAGCAAGATGATTGATGCTTTAGGTAAGCAGGGTGCCCATGGTGGAAGCAGATGGTCATGGATGGCTGTGTGAGGAACTGGGCAGTAGCCACACAAATGGAAGTAAAGTGAGCAGCAGTGAGACTCCTTAGTTTCCATAGGGAACCAGTACTTTAAGACAATGGCAGTTCTCGGGGTTAAGTGGAAGATTTGAACAGGATAAAGCTTGTTACCAGTGCAGAGTTATCTCAATTATAATCTTACTTGTGTGTGCAGATTATTATTGAGTGTAGTAAGTNATATTCTCCTGTTAAAATGCCCTAAAAACATATGTCTTATATTCATTTATAACTAGTTAGCTACCTAGAATTAATATATCTCTTACCATTCTAATCCAGTTCTATAATAATTAAAAACACTATTTGGCATAAACATCACCTTGTTTTTATTCAAAACATCAAAATAGATTGGAAACAAGTTAAAACTGCGTCTAAGATAATACATTTGTGTGCATAGAAATATAAAGCCATGGATATGTCTGCTCTTATCATTGAAACCCGAAATTTTACAACATATATGAATCTATTTCCTTTTTAAAACTGGGAAATAAGATTAATCTAGATGTTATTTATTGTTTCATTCCAGAAATTAACAAAATATTGACTAGAAGTATTAATGACATCAAATAGTTAAAATTTTAAAGAAGTGTTTTTTAAAGAAATATTTTCTTTAAATACTTATTTTCTTTACTGTGATATGGAATAGTTTCATTCATTTAATTACTACTATTAGATATTAATTGTACCTAAAGCTGAATTCTAATTTATTTATGTTTATTGTTAATGTATTATCTTCCTTTTATTTTTCTTTGGAAAATGGTTTCCCAAGCACAGTAACTATGTATTATAGTTTGATTTGGTTGTTTTTTTTTCTCCCACACATTATCAGTGAATACATGAAAGCAGAAACTTCTGAGGAAGAGCAACATACCCAACCAAAACACATTTGGTTCACTTTCCATAGCTTACGGTGTTTAACACCTGGCTAGCTCCTTTGAAGTTTAAATAATAAAGTTTACATTTAGTTATTTGAGTTTTTATGAAGTATTTTCTTTCATCTAGCTACAAAAAGAAAAATTGGGTAAAACTGAAAATATATCATCTTGGAGCAGACAACCTGCCAAGATAAGACATTATCGCTATCACAGGGCTGCCATCTACTGGCTGACATGGTCATTGTTTGGCCTAGAGCAAGACAAGCAGAACTTTCAAACAAAGCTCTAAATTGGGGAAATTGAGGTGAGATATAAGGACAGGAGTGAAAAGATTGCGTTTCCATAGTAAGAGCTGATGATTCTCAAGCCCCTGTAAACAGGGCAGACTGAAACCCAGGAAATGGTTTACGTGTCTAACCACTGAAGGAGCTTGTCTCAAAAATCCTCTTTTCTCCATACATAAATATGTATAAGTATTTATAAAACTTTACCAAGTCATAATTTAAAAATATATTCTATACCTTTGTCTTTATGTTATTTCCTGATTATCATAACTCTCATTCTTTGTATGTCAATATATGAGATGAACACAACAGATCTCTACATTTTTAAAACTAGCTCTCTTGACAAAGTCCAAAGAGAAAGCCGAGTTGAGGGGAGAGAACAGGGCATTTGCCACTTTTCACCCTGATTTGCTGATTGTGAAGTTTCCGCTCATTTGTTTTTCCCTTTCTTGCTTGCTTTATGAAAAAGTCTACTCGCAAAGTGAAGTCCCGTGAGCCGTCCTTGCATCCATGGTGGAATGATGACTGGTGTGCTGTCGGGATGCTCTTACCCAAGCAACTATAGCTGTACAGAGTTCAGGGATGTACAACATCACTGTCGTGTCCAGAAGAGTTTAGTTTACAGCAGTTCTCAATGTTCTCTGGCTTTGACAATCTGTCTGCCTGTTTCTGGAATGTTTCCTAATCCTTTATAGATGTCACAAATGGGGACTGGCACTTCAGAGTCACCAATTCTGCACTTAGATCAGTTATGAATTTCTGTAACAGACTCTATCCATGGCAGAAAGATATTTTTTTGATGAGGGGTGAAAGCTGCACTGACCTATGGGGATTAGGATAAGTATTTAGAAGACAGTTGGATACTATGTCAGTTTAGCAAAATGGTAACAATATTTTCTTCTCTAAGGTCTGGGACCTCTCTGTCCGAAGGTTCTTGCCTAGGTTTACAGTTATAGACATGAGTTCCCCCCCAACTGAGCAGATCTCAAGTCCAATCCGACTAATATCCCCAAGATATTAGTGCCACTATTGCGCTTTTGGGCGTATCTTGTTGGGCTGATCATTACTGTAGTTTATAGGATTAGCTATAAGCAGTTGATGGCTACTGAGGGAAAGAGAGCCAGTTTTGTGCAGAGTGACTCCCTTGATAGCTTGCCTATGCTCAAGTGGTCAGCCTTATACTCATGAATATATGATCCATAATAAATGTATTCAATAGAAGGCGTACATGTGTGTGTGCATACACATGTATAAAAAACAATAATTACAGGAGAAAATGACATAAATTTGAGAAAGGATGTGGGAGAGATGTAGAAGGAGTTAAAAGTGGGAGAGGTTTATAGGAAAATGTGCTGTATTATACAGATAGATAGATAGATAGATAGATAGATAGATAGATAGATAGATAGATAGATAGAGCAGAAAAGTAGCAGTTGCCCTCTGAAAATAAAGCAGAACATTGGTGTAACATTTTGAGAAAAGACAGCCAGTCTTCTATCAAAAGCAAATTTGACAAGTTTATAAATAAATACCGAGAACGAAGAGTATGGTCCTAACAAGAAAGTTCTCAGCTAGATTCCGGAGCTGCTTTTATTACCTACGCTACTTGTCCAACTATTGTGGACTTTGATTACTGTCCTGCATACAGGCCAAGAGGATAATTTCACAGGAATCCTGAAGTCTTGGCTAAAAACTTATGAGTTAATAAAAAGGCAATAATCAAATTAATTTCCACACAGTAAGTTTCTACTTAGTCTTTTTCAAAGTAGGATTTGAAAATTATGTTTGTTTGCCTAGTTAAAAATTAAATCTTCAAATAAATAACAATGAATAAGCATTGCTTTTGTTTTAGAGTGCAAATGTGAAACTTCATTTTTATTTTATGGGCATTGGTGTTTTGCCATGGGTGTCAGGTCCTCTGGAACTGGAGTTACAGACAGTTGTGAGCTGTCATGTGGGTTCTGGGAATTGAACCCCGCTCCTCTGGAAGAGCAGCCAGTACTCTTAACCGCTGAGCCATCTCTCCAGCCCACAAATGTGAAACAAAATAAATAACCATACAAAACAAAAAAGTGAATTCTTTTGTCAGAAGACTACATATATATCCTATATAGTTTTTAAACCTCCATTGTGGGTTTTGTAGACAGAAAAACGTCTCATTTATATTTGATGTTNTCAAAAAATAAAAATTAATTTATTGCAATAATACTTATAAATACTTCTTTTAAAAATGTGAGTTTGATTTATGCATGTCTCATTAACCTATTTCTAACTGGTATAATAAATATTTTTGAATATTAATAGTTAGCTCATATTAGAAATAAACATCTTTATAATTTGCCTTCTATGTAACTCAGTTGACCCTTTTTCAAGCTTTAAATGGTTAACTTATTTGGTCAAATTTTTATACTGGTGGCATTATCAATCTTAATTCCAAAACTGATGGCATAAATTGACATATTAAATTAGAAATGCCATTATTGTGGGTTTTCTTATACTTTGGAGGACTTTAAATCACAAGTGTGCACATATGAACACATTCTGAATTTTCAAGATTCAGAAAAGCATCAGCAGGGGCCAAGGAGATGGTAGAATTAAAAGGCTCATGCCCAAGTTTGAGGACCTGAGTTTGATCTTCGGTGTCTAAACAGTTCAGCATGGCATGCTCTTTCTAATTCAGGTGCCAAGGAAGCAGAGATGGGAGGTCAGAGCACTCATTCCCATTAGCCTAGCTAAATCAGTGAACCCCAGATTCCAGTGAGAGAACATGTCTCAAGAAAAGAAACAAAGAAAAAAAAAAAAGAAGGAAGAACGATACATAAGGAATCTCATTCAAATTTGACCTCCGACTTCCACATACTGGCAAACACGTTTGCAGCCTCACCCGTGTGAACACACACTTGCATATGTATGTATATATATATTTATATGTGTGTATAACATATACATACAGAAAGAAAAATCAATAATGTATTTTTCAAGCAACATCATCTCTGTATTTATTTTCAAACCCAGTTAGAGTCTTGGGCATGCTTAGTAAGGAAATAATTTGACCACTCTGAATGAAGTTCCTATTTGCAGAAATCTGCTGTGACTATTTGCTTCTTTGCCAGGAACGTTCATCTGAGACAGAGCAGGACAGCAAAGCTAGGCATTCCCAGAACAGGGCTCCTGGGCCCACTGATGCACACCAATTACACCCTGTGGTTACAGGCAAGAAGAACATTCAAAGGCCTCATGCTTCATAGGTGATAACAGTTCTGAGGTTCAGGTTATGTCCTCATAGTTTCTATTTGTTCCAAAAAATTTTGTCCTCTCCTCTTAAGATAATAATGTCTTTATTTCTTTCTCTAAAAGCACATTGTGGTTTCTCAAGATCCTACATAAATTTGAATAATCCTAGGAGCTGGTTTTAAATCTGTGGCCTCTCCTGGTGCTGCAGCTAAGGTCAGTCATTCTACTGACTCCAGATAAATCTTGAGCTCTTTTTTACCAGTCTCCTCTGATTCAGCTATAAACTCACACATTAGACAACCAATTGGAGTAGACATGACATCGCCAGACTTTGTACTTCCCATGGTAAAATCATGTTAAAGGCAACAAATTTGTCCTAAGATGCACTTGAGTTAACTGACCCACTGTAATACCTGTCTCTTATACACATCTAGATGTGTATAAGAGACAGAACCTACCCACAGTAGCTTTCTCGTAAGGACTCCCAACATTGCTCCTTTTCCTGTTCAGAAAGGAAATGAGGCTCAGAGTGCATAGCCTGTCTCTTATACACATCTAGATGTGTATAAGAGACAGCTCCCAACATTGCTCCTTTTCCTGTTCAGAAAGGAAATGAGGCTCAGAGTGCATAGCTAAGTGGCAAACTGGGCTTGACACACTGCTGTGTGCTTGCATCACTCCCGCCCTTAAAAGTAGTGTTGATGGCCTCAAGTCGAATGTGTGTTAGAGTGGTATGCTTGACGTAACAGTGGCTTCTACTTCATCTTCAGATTGAGTAATAGACATTGACTTATTTTTCCTTGTGCACCTGTGCAGGCAGCGAACTGTTTACTGGACTCTACAGTGACTATTGGGGCAGAGACTCTGCGATCTTCCGCAGTCTGGGGAAGCTGGGCCATATTCGCACAGAGCATGATGACGAGCGGCTGCTGAAAGGTAGAAATGAGAAGACAAGAGCTTGGAAATCCGAGTGGAAAACAAGCCTACAGTCCATGGCTAAGTCTGCCATCTTGATAAGGAAAATATAAACACAAAATGGTCTTTGTAACTATTGCATCCTTGAATCCAAAATACATATGATATGTGTTTGTCATTTTATTTATAAAACGGTTTGTCTTAATTATACAATAAGTTTGTTTACAGCAATCCTTAGATTTCAAGAGCTAAATTAAACAAGCAAATTGAATGTATGAAAAGTAAAGATTCACAGCTGGCATCTTTGCTGCTGCAGTCATTGTGTGCCTTGCTGGCTTTAATGGGGTCGTGTTGCACTTTAGCGACAAATAAAACTTTAGGAGGATCACTAGCTATTCCCTAACCAGGATTCTATATACTATATAACTGTAGTTACACACACACACACACACACAGAATAAGATTTCTATTATGTCACACACTGGTAGATGTAGGAGTGAAAATTCCATATTAGAGTGAGTGTTTTCATCATTTCCAGCATGTGATCAAGTTTCCGCATGCATATGTGTTATTTTTAAAATGTTTGCTACCACATCAATGGAAAGCCACCTACTCAGACCCTGTAGACTCTAAACACAAACATTTAAATTTCTCAGTTTAAAAATAAGAGGTCTTCTATGAGGTTTATTGGATAGGTTACGTATGAATTAAAAATAAATAACAATATACTTTTAAACTTCAATATGGAACTTACATGTAAATTTATTTTATATAGATTGAGAACTTCATAGAGATTGTTTTCATAATGCCTCCAGCTTGTACCATCACTAAATGCACTTGTTTGCAACATGCACTGTTAAAATTGTTTTCTGCATCCATGATTCTTATGTTTTCTGTTTAAATCACATTTTTTAAATGTCTATTGATTTGGTCATAAAACAAGAAAAGTTATCTAATTTTCAATAATTCTCTAAAACTTTAACTGATAAGACTTTAACAATCTAGTGATAAATAATTTATCAAGGTGACTTTGTTATTATACCATTACATTTACTTTTTCATTTATGTTCTGTCCCTAGAACCAAAATTTGTAGGTTCGTATATGATCCCTGATAATGAAGACCGAGATGACAACAAAATGTACTTCTTTTTTACTGAGAAGGCTTTGGAGGCGGAGAACAGTGCCCACACAATCTATGCCCGAGTGGGGCGGCTGTGCGTGGTGAGGACGGCCTGTCTGTACAGCATGCTTTGATCATAATCGTCTCCTCTNCCTCAACTCTTCCACAATCCACACCCCTTTCCTACCCATCAGACATTGTGTTCTCTAGTAGGCTTCTACTTTAAATATTTTGAACTATTCTGTAGACTTTCTTAACATAATATTTACTAAACCAAGCTTCCTGTGTTATGTCTATAACTTCATTACTAACTTCATTACTTCACTGTAAAAGAGGCTTACCTTTGATGAGTTTTCTCATTTTCAAAGCCGTGTTAGGAAATAGTCTACAGTTAGCATTTCTTTCTAAACAGAAGTTTGTTCTATCTTTAAAATATCATATGTTTGCTCATTTTTATGTGTTCATATCTGTGTGTATGTTACTGTTCATGCATGTCATGCATGTTCATGGATGTTAGACGTATATTCTCTCTGCCATCATGTGGGTCCTGGGGGTTGAACTTAGATCCTCTGGGTTTGTTGCAGGTGCCTTAATGCTCTGAGCCATCACGTTGGCCCAGTTCCATAAGCATTTTTAAATTGAATTTAACAATTTTTGAATTAGGTTCACAATCTATTCGGGGTTATATATATCTGGGTATAAAAAAAATCAGTTTTTCAATTCTATAGTAAAGGAACAAAACAAAAAAGAAAGAAAACCAGTACAATTTAGGAAGATATTTAATAATAATAACACACATAGTATATAGTCATGCACATATGCAGCTGAGAATGACCTTTGACTCCNAAGTGTAGGGATTACAGATATTAGCCACCATGTCTTGCTTCATAAGCTTTCTTTCCAAGGGAAGAAAAGGTCTGATCCATCCAAATTCTTGAGACAGGTATACCATGTATGAACAAATAATAAGCAAGATTACTACATTATAAAGCCAGTACTTCATCTAGGAGAGACATCCATATTAATATGTGTAATAACTAGAAAATATATTGGGAGGACTTGGATTAAAGCGCTACATTGGGGGGCTGGTGAAGTAGCTTAGCAGCTAAGAGCACTTGCGGCTCTTGCAAAGGAGCCCAATCCAATTCCCAGCACTCACATTAAGCACTTCATGACCACCTGGGACTCCAACCCTGGGGATGAGATGATNTCTTCTGGCTTCTGCAGCACCGGCACACACATGGTGCTCATAAATGCACTCAGTGTCCCCTCTCCACATATGAAACTAAAAATTAAAATAATCTTTTAAAAATGTACTACCTTGTTAAAGCAATGCAAAAGAGAAGTGAGAGAGAATTATTTGTATTGTTATCTGAAGATTTGGCTAAATGTTCACACACACACATACACACACACAAGCAAACGAACAACAAACCATCTGCATTCACCATTCACCATATTAAACCTTGCTTTGTAAATGTTCTTTTATGTATTCATTTGTCTGTTTTGTTTTTCCCAGAACGACCTGGGCGGACAGAGAATACTGGTGAACAAGTGGAGCACATTCCTTAAAGCAAGGCTGGTTTGCTCTGTACCGGGAGTGAATGGGATCGACACATATTTTGATGAACTGGGTAACTATTACTGGGGCGCCTACATTTTACTCTTCTGTGTGTACGCTCCTCTATAACTATCACTCTCTCGGGCATATGTGCAGAAAATGTCTCCTGTATTTGACCTCTACAGACCAATGGCAAGTTTCTGTCTCTTCATGTTGATTAAGTCACCTCGTAAGGCAGAAGAGTTGTGTGACAAAGAGACTCATCTCACTCCCGTAGGGGAGCACTGCTGGGTCCTTCTCTGTCACTCAGCATAAATCACCAGCCAGAGCATAGTAACGATTCTGTCCGAGTCACAGCTTCTGTCCTAGTCACAGCTTCTTCCTGGTCACAGCTGTAGAATGGGAAATTTGGTCTTAAAATACTTAGTTCTGAACTGTTTTATGTAAATATGTTTTCTTCACATGCAAAGAAGGTTAAAATACTAAAGGATGGAACGGTCTTTCATCTTTCAGAGGATGTGTTTTTACTGCCTACCAGAGATCCTAAGAATCCAGTGATATTTGGGCTGTTTAACACTACCAGGTGAGAAATTTACAGTCAATAAAACACTCTAAAAGAAAACTTGTCTCAGTGCAGTACCTTTCATGGTGCACATATCTCAGAAACCGACCCCATCAGCATTCCCAGCCTCTGTTCTTTCTGTGTCCAGCTTCTCGTGCTTTCCCCTGACTGCCGCTGGCCTTCATCTGTCGGAGCACAATCCTGGGCTAGCCCTAGTGTTTTGTTCATAGCGTCCCATCATCCTCTTACAGCTGTTCACTCCCCCAATCTCTTTCATTACTGTGTACAACCGTTTGACATTTTTAATGGTTAGTTTATAAGCTAGCACTCCTACATTGTCAAGTATAGGGTAATTCTTTGATTTATCTTTCAGACGAAACTTTCTAATCCAGGCTTTCAAAGTGCTCTAGTAACTGCTCAGCATTACTTTTGGGGGTACTTTTTCTCTGACTTCTCCAATGGCTATGATACCTTGGCAGATCTCAACATTTACATCAGCAGTTCTTAGCATTGGGTCCACTCCCCCCCACCCC
>LZPO01067106.1:0-11434 GCA_001675575.1 Neotoma lepida
AGCCTCTCAAGTAGATCCCCAGGTGTGGGACATCCAAAATCCTTCTATAGCCCAACATCAGCCCCCTGTCATCATCCAACTACAAAGTCCGACCAAATATATAATAAGGGCCCAATATCCACTCTCTCTCCAAAGCCTTAGGAGACTCTTATTTCTGATCTCTTAAGAAAGAATCTTCTGTATCCCACCTCCTCTCCCTTTAACATTCCTATGCTAGCAGTAAAACAACCCAACAGAGCCTACTGTTTGGTTCAGGATCTCAGACTTATTACCTCAGCAGTAGTTCACCTTCACTCCATAGTACCCAATCCCTATACTCTCCTCTCCACTAACCCCTCAGAAACCTTCCATTTCTCTGTCATTGATATCAAGGATGCCTTCTTTTCTATTCCCCTGGCCCCTAGTCATAAAATATCTTTGCCTTTACTTGTGACCCAGATACCCATATCTCCACCCAACTTACTTGGACCGTCCTGCCCCAGGGATTCTGTGACAGCCCACACTTACTTTGCCAGGCTTTAGCTTCTTACTCTCTTTGTCTCTTCCTAAATCCAAACTCATATAATATGAGTCCATCTTTGTAGTCCATCCCTGCAGATTATCCAGGCAGACACCTGTACCTTATTAAACTTTCTGTCCAACTGGAGATACAGGGTCTCACCCTCTAAGGTCCAGCTGTCCATTCCTCAGGTTATTTACCTAGGATTAGACATTACTCCAACTTATAAGGCCATTACCCTAGATAGAAAACACTTAATCCAGTCACTCACAGTCCCTATTGCAAAGGATGAAATCCTATCTTTCCTAGGAATGGCAGACTTCCTATGCTCTTGGATTCATTGTTTCTCTCTTCTTGCTTGTCCCCTGTATAAAGCAACCCTTGGCCCCTCACACAAACTTCTTCTAGCCCCTGTTACCAAGCCATTTTGTAAACTTCAATAAGCCTTCCTCCGGGCTCTAGCCCTACACCTTCCAGATTTAACTTGCCCCTTCTCTTTCTATGTTATCGAAAAGGAGGGATATGCCCTTGGGGTCCTGGGTCACCATCTGGGACCTTTCTTTGCACATGTTGCATACTTGTTAAAGAAAACTAGGCAAGACTATCCAAGGTTGGGCACCTTGTCTGTGAGCTCTGGCTGTAGCTGAGCTTCTTATACATGAATCAAAGAAGTTAACATTTGGGTCACCCATTACTGTCCTTTTTCACACCACCTGTCACACCTTTTAACATACAAGGGCCTTCAAACATTACCTCCTTCTGAAGTTCTCTCCATTCAGGTAGCATTGGTAGAGGACTGACTTTTCAACCATGTCCACCTCTTAACATTTCAAATCTTCCCCAACCAGTTCTGGAATACTCCCCATCACCTTCATGCATCGAGACCTTAGAACAGTTATTACCTTATGTTATACATGTACAGGAAGGAGCAATACCTCAGGCCACTTATACATGGTATACAGATCTCAGCTCCTTCCTCTATAAAGGAGTACATAAAGCAGGACATGCAATCTTCTCAGACACCATAATGGTTGAAACATGAGCCCTTCTAGCTCATACCACAAATCAGCAGGCTGAATTAATAGCTCTTACCCATGTCTATCAATTAGCAAAGGCACACTCCCTAAAACTATATACAGACTATCAGCCTGCCTCTGGTCTCAGAAGAATGAGACCTCGCAAACCTCTTATGACTCGAGCCACACCCTATTGGGTCATGCCCTACCTCTTCTCCTTATACTTCTTCCCACTTACCCATATTACTATCAAACCCTGTTTGGAGATTTAAGGTTCAGGAGACAGATGCCCAGCAGTTTAACCAGACCACTCATGTAGTAGGGTCTGTAGACTTCTGGAGACATAATGCATATTCAGGAAAACACTTTGCCTGTTATGAAGAATGGGGAATCTTTTACATCCTAATTAAGGACCCATGGCACCCCAACTGGAAAATGGGAATCATTGGGAAGCTTTACTATAGTCTCTATCAAACCCAACCACCAGATATGCTCAAATATATATACACATTCCACTCTCTCAACCCCTAAGAACAGATACAGTAGAAAAAGGGGTCCAAAGCTCCTCAAAGGCTCTCATATCCTTAATGTCACCCTTTTTTGAGGATGTTGATCCCACCTCCTTATCAGACTCTTGTTTCAGACTCTAACTACTGCATATCAGCTATTGAATGATGCTCAGCCTGACTGCTTTGGAGAATGCTGTTTGTGTGTCCCTCCAGGGTCAAATGCTCACCCACCATTTGTGGCCTCACCCGTTGTCCTATTAGATTCTCTCACCTTACCACTTGTTAATTGCTCTAAGCCAAATGTCACTACTACCCCTTATCTCTCTCATATTCCTCTCTTTGGCATTACAGACTGCTTTAACTCCTCAGGAATACACTTTGTGGGTACTCTGGATTCTGCAGACTGCAACAATACCATTTCTCTTGGTACTATCACCCAGCCCCTATGTCCAAACATTCACAATACCTCTATTCTCTGTGGTACTCAAGTTTATCACTGCTTACCTGCTAGGTGGTCTGGGACTTGTGCCCTGGTATTCCTGTTTCCTAAATTAGGTACCTGGTGAAGAACCCTTGTCAATTCCCATTGCCAAGTTCATAGCAGCATGGCATGACAAATGAGCAATCCAAGTAATACCCTTTCTAGCAGCTCTGGGCATAACTGCAGGTATAGTCACTGGAACAGCAGGACTGACTACTTCCCTAGCTATTTTCCCTCAGCTTTCCTCACAATTCATCCAGGATTTCCAATTGGTAGCTCAAACTATACTTACCCTTCAGGGACAAATAGATATGCTGGCTACTGTAGTACTACAAAATTGGAGAGGATTATATTTACTAACAGCAAAAAGAGATGGTCTTTGTCTCTTTCTTGGGGAAGAGACAATCAATCAGGTGTATTGAAAAATAAGATGCAACAACTCCAAATGAATCTTCAAACCCAGAAACGGCTTGATACCTCTAAACAGTGGATCACTAATAGTCAGATATGGAAATGGACGCTACCCTTCTTATCCTCTCTTTTCTTCCTTTCCTTAGCCTTGCTAATTGAACCCTGATTCATAAACCTCTTGTCTAGATTCCTTCAACAACAGATACAAAATATTTCTAACCAAACTATGAAGCAGTTAATTTTATAGGATTACTGGCCCCTATTGATAAAGCCAGAGATCTGCAGAATTTTATTACTAAACAAAAAAGGGGGGATGTAGGGAAAAAGGGCTGTGTAAAGAAACCCACCCTGGCCCTGGAGCCCAGAACTAGGAAAAGATGGCTCAGATCAGAGCCATCTCTGCCCCTGACAAACTGACCTGTGAAACCAACCAATCACAGAGCAGGAAAATAGCACCCTGGCCCTGGAGCCAAGAACCAGGGAAAGAAACAAAGCCTGTGTTTGGGACCTGAGACAGAAAAAGGAACACTTTATCTCCAAACCCAGAACCAAGGAAACATGCCCTGACTCTGAAACCAGTACCAAAGAAACACTCTTGGTCCCTAGAATCAGAGCCAGTGAAATAAATGTGCCCTGCCCTTAGAATTAGAGTTAAAAAGCTAAGAAAGGCCAGTGAAAGAAACACAGTTGCTCAGATCAGAGCCATCTCTGCCCCTAGCCCACAAAACTGACCAATCCTTGAGCAGAAAAATTAACCAATCCCTGGTTGATTCTGATCCCAAGAGATCCTATATAAAGGAGCCTGCCTGGTCAGCTGTGGGCTGTTCTGTCCATCCTGGTAGAGGTAGCCACTCTCCTGGACTCCTCCTTCCCAAATAAATCTCTTTCTCAAAAGAGTTTTGAGTGTGAAGATCTTCATTCACTGGCATAGAGAAGAACCTTAGTGAGACATCCCTTAGGGGACAGAGCAAGGGGGAATTGAAAAAGTAACACTTTTCTCTGGAGCCAGAAGAGATTGCTGTATTTCTGCAAGGGTTTCACCTTTTGCTGAGTGAAGCAAAAGGAGCAACATCTTACGCCAGAGAAGAAGCAGAGTTCTGCTAGGAAGCCTCCTTAAGTAGGGGCTGAGCAAAGCTCAGCTGTAGTGGCTCTCCAGGAGAGGAGCAGGATTGCTATATCCTACAGGGAGACCATCACCCACCACTCGAGGTATAGCCTGACTCCTGAACAGTCAAGATACCCTTCCCTGCTGGGCTGTCCTAGCAGCTCCAGGCCTGACTCTCCTGAGTAGTCAGGATACTTTCCCTTCCGGGGCTGAGCTGTCCTAGCAGCTCCAGGCCTGACTCTCCCGAGCAGTCAGAATACCTTCCCTTCTAGGGATGAGCTGTCTCATTGCAGCTCCAGCTGTCAGAGTTGTCTTAGCAGCTCAAAGTGTCGCCTGACTCCCCAAGTCATCAGGATAACTTTCCTCCAGAGTTGCAAAACTTACATTTTGGTGCCGAAAACTGGAGCCAAACCCACAGAGTGGCAAAACTTACTTACACTTGTACACTTGTATCTTAATGTCTTCTGTTGCCATCAGCACACTGCAAGTGTTCCATTTTCCATTTCTTCCCTGCTTCTAGTTGGCTCGGTGCTTTCAGTGAGGATGCTCCAGCAGCCACTCAGTCTGGCCTTCAGAGCATAGCCATACATATAAGCCTGTTGTGTAAGCTAAGTAGTGTTCTCTGAGGAGACCATGGCCCACAGCACCAGTGATTAACAGTCACTCTATCTTCCTAGGTATTAAGAGTGTCCCTGATATTAAACAGATTTTTTTATAGAGAGGAAGAGTTCGACCCTCATAATGAGGTAAGGTGACCTTTCTATGACTAAAATAGAAATGTTGCTGTCTGAAATTCCTATTTCATTTGAGTTTGGCTATTAAAATATGAGAATGTGTGTTATATATACTATACTATATTTCTAGAATAGTAGAACAATCCCTTGCCAANGGACACCTTGTGAGAAAGAACATTTATGAATGGCATAGTCAGGGTACAGAATAGATGCTACTACCTGTCCCTCTGGAAAACAATGCTTCTTCCTTGGCTTAACTATTTTGTGGTTGGGTGACTAAAGGGGGATATAAGACAAATTTCTAAATGGTCTTGTTAAATAAAAACACAGGGCCAGAAACAGTGTGAAAATCAGACAGAGACTAGAGAAATTAAGAACAGCTGCCACCTTACCTTACCAACACCGCTACTTCCAAAAGAGTGTGTGATTGCCTATATCTCCACACTTATATCCCTTTCTGTTCTGTTCTCCCATTAGCTCTCTAAGCCTAGNTACATCACTTCCTGTCTGTCTATATAGACCTCCAGAATTCTATGGTTGATGTTGGGATTAAAGGCGTGTGCCTCCATGCTTGACTATGTTCCTAGTGTGACCTGGAACTCACAGAGATCCAGACAGACCCTGCCTGCTAGGTGATAGGATTAAGGGCGTGTGCTAACATTGTAAGACTAGCAGCTGACCTTTTCCCTCTGATCCTCAGGTAAATTTTATTGGGTGACATAGATAAAATACCACTACAGGGGGGTTAGAGATACATCATTCAGGAAACTGTCATAGGTTTGTCACAGATATATCTTATCTTTGTTTTTCTAGNCATTAATGTTGGCAGTGATTGCCATGCCTTTTCAATACTGACAAAGAAAAATAAAAGCATGTGTCTACATGTCCCATGATGTTACCCTCAAAATGTCTTTGTTTCTGTAATTTTAGGGAGCCTTGGAAGAATACCAAAGTTGTAAGTATTGTTTAACTCCTTAGCGAGGGAAAATGTGAATGTTAAGATAGGTAGGGTGTCCCTTACTGTCTTCTCTTTGAAAGGCCACCCAACTTGCTGTTTCTGGAAAGAGCAAAACAGTCAACATGATTTTCTAAATGGTGTTCTAGATACACGTTTACAGCCAAGTTTCTGCATAGATTTTTGTGAGGCTGCATGCATAAAGAATGTTAATAGTTTTATGTGCTTCAATGTCTTATGATTCTGCATGTGGTTATGGTTTATGGAGGACATAGTTCATGCTCCCACACACACTTTAAGTGAACTTTATACTTTATTAGCTCATCTGATCTTCATGACATTTGTGTCTGGGGATTGTTATAATCCCTGCTTCAGAACAAAATAAAGAATTCCTGACTTAAAGTCAAAAGCAGAAAGTTAAAACATGAGTCTATCTGGGCAATCCATTGCTCTTGCTTCCATGGTTGAGCCTTAAATTCATTTATGAAAATTTGAAAACATTGTCAGCAGGGCCAAGAGTTTATCATATGGCTCAGAGATGCTGCCTGTCCATGGCAAATTGCCTCCATGTCTTATTAACTGCATATTGAACTAGGCCACATCCACAGATGCTTGAAGTCACTCCTGTGAAAAGTCCAAAGACTCTCTGCTCTGTCTAGTCATCTCACACAGATCTTTGAAGTTAAAAGCTATCATGAAGGACAAGGTGGCTTACTTCTGTAGATTTTGGACTCATGTCTTAGAAGCTGGTCCAAAACATAAAAAAAAAACTAAAATATTGTAGTATACTTTCTAATAGCACTGTGAGCAATAAGATTTCCCAAAGTTAGTAACCAAAGAAAGATTTGGTTGAGCAGCCTGTGCAGTTCTGAGAAACACCTGTTGGTGACATATAGCAAGTGGTAAGAATCGCACATACTGTGCTTTAAATCTTTTTATTTTTAAAAATTAAATTATATCATTTTCCTCTTTCTTCCCTCTGACCATCCCCATGCATCTCCTCCTTTCTTCCTCAAATTTGTGTCCTCTGGCCTCCTCTCCTTCAATTGTAGATTGTAGTTACATATATGTGTGTATATGTGTGAGAGAGAGAGCATGTGTGTATTCCTAAATATATAGATACAATCCACTCTTTCCATATAATGTTATCTGTACTATGAGATTTCAGAGCTGACAAGTTGTTGTTGGAAAACCAATTGGGCTGTTCCCTGGAGAAGAGGATATTGTCCTACTCTCAGCAGTTTTTGGTTGCAGGACTAGTGAGTGTTCTAGATTGATGGTTTAGGCACCCCACAGTCACTTGTTCGCTGCATTTTTATTGGTTGTAGTTTTCTGTTATGATCTCATTCTGTTGCAAAGAGAAATTGTTTTGTTGGATGGTAAAAGCCAAACTTACCTGTGAGTGTAAGGATAAATATTTAGAATACAGTTAGAAATTATGCTGCTTTAGTGTATTTTTTTTTTGAGACATGGACACATTTATCCCAGGCTAGCCTCTATCTCACTATTTGAAGCTGAACTTGAACCGTGATTCTCCTTCAGCTACCTCCTGAATTCTGGGATTATAAATATGCCTCAAAGTGTGAATCAGCTGGATTTATTTTATATTGTTTAAAGTGACTTTAATTGAGGAACAAGGATCCAAGGTCTCATTTTGTTCTGTTTTTTTTTTTTTCTGGAACATCTTACTACAGTGGAGGATGGTCCAGCAGCAGTCCATGCTATCTCCATATACACGTGTGCATATTGAGACTATTCCCTTAGTGTTTTGTAATCATTAGTTGCCAACATCCTCACAGTTACTCTGTTTTCTCCTGGATTTCTCAGGTGGTTTACATGTTCCAGAATCCAGACATATGGTAAGAATNCCTTTGTATGTCTTTTATAAAAATACATCTCTATTTGGGTTCCATGTGTGTTACTCTTTGGAAGACAGTTTCCTTTGTAGAGTTTTTCCTTTGTAGAGGGTTTTCCTACCACTGGATCTCCAGTTCTCTGGTGTCGTTGACATCACTATGTCCATTAAAATCGAATCATAGCAGCAGTTTCCTCAGAAATTACTTTCCCTATTCTATTAAGGATTGCATGCTTGCAGTGTCAATGGACTTGAGAAGTAGTGCAGGAAAGGCTCTTTTCATCTCTACTGGTGTCATTTGCAGCACCAGTAGATCTACATGCCCATTGTTGATCTACATACCCATTGTTCCCTAAGTCACCCAGAGAAAACCAGACCATTGTGAAGTATATAATCTTAACAATGCTTTCTTTTTTTTTTTTTATAATTGCAGATGGCTTCCACCATGGTAGGAAGTTGTAGGTATCTGAAACCCCTCTCTTGTTCAAGAAATATCTTAGTGTTTCATTCCTAAGAAACCTGAATCAGGATTCTTGTCAGGAAGGAGGGTTGAAAGTTAAATGAGAGGAAATGATTCTGCCAAAGACGCTCCATGGAAAATCCCAAGAAGAACTGGGGTTAATTTTGTGTGAGCTGGTGTGGCTTCACCTGGTACACTCTGTGCTGATGTTATTGTAGATAAAGCCCAAGTGGGAGACACAGATGTTGAAGAACAGCAGAACATCGATAGTAAAGAGAGCTTTCCTGATAAATAATAGCATGCTCTGTTGAAATCAATAGGAGAGGAGCCAGGAAACAGTCAAGTTTTACCTTCTGCTTGGCAGGCTGAGGCANTGGGAAATGTATCAGTGAGGTGTGGATTTGCATGGAGATTTGTATGTTACTCTTTTCAGGTATAATTGTAAAGAGGGGTAGAAACAAACACACCAAACCCCACTGTCAATTAGAGATGACCTGGGGAAGTTGGAGAGATGACTTTTTGACTAAGAGCACTGGCTGCTCTACCACAGGACCAGATTTCAGTCCCAGCACCCATATAGCTGCTCACAACCATCTGTCACTCAGTTCCAGGGTATCTGATGCCCTTTTCTGATCTTGGCTGGCACTGTATGCATGTAATGTACAGGCATTCATATGCAGGCAAAACAGGTGAAATAAACTTAAAAATATAGTCTTTACCAGAACACCCATCCTTCCTTCCCTGTCACTGCCAAAGCTTTTAGCCTTTGGTTGTAATTAGTAGCTCTCTTTGGAAATTGTGTATATTTTGATGTAGTCTGGAGAAAAGTGTAATCTGGTGTTCACTTTTGATTGGTGAGTTGTGATACAAGGAACTTTCAATGGATCACAACTCTCTATAGTCAATGACATGAACCTGAGTACAAAGGTCTTGTAGTGTGGGCCCAATAATTCAGAAGAAGTGAATCCTCTTCTGGCTGGTCCTGCAGGACTTGTAACAGTACCTCCATGTTTCCATTCAATCTTTTTTTTCCAAAATCTTGAAGTGCCAACTTCTATTTATTTATTTACTTGTTTGTTTGTTTATTTATTTATTATGTATACAGTGTTCTACCTGCATGTATGCCTGTGTGCCAGAAGNGGGCACCAGATCTCATTATAAAAGGTTGTGAGCCACCGCGTGGTTGCTTGGAATTGAACTCAGGACCTCTGAAAGAGCAGCCAGTGCTCTTAACCTCTGAGCCATCTCTCCAGCCCCCATTCAATCTTTATATAAAGAGCACTCTATGGGTGGGGGGCAGAGTCAGTAGTCTGGTTTCACTGAAGCACTTTCCATAACCTCAGATGTCAAGAAACCAGTGGAGAGCTGAGGCTGATCTGGTGTGAACTGATGTCGCTGTATCTTCTGTAAGCAGAAGTGAATGAGCACCTATGTTTGCTTTCTTCCAGATGCTTTTGAAGTACAACTCTAGGAGTTGAGAAGGGTATCAAGTACTGTAGCTCCAGGTAGGTAACTGCATTGCATTCTGGGACTACTCTGTCATGTGGACAAGGTGTCAGTGGGGACAGGGAAAGAAGGAAGGCTGTATGTGAGCTCATTTCCAGCCGTGCTCCTCACACTAGACTGACCTTTAGGGCAAATGAGTCAAAGGACACATTGACACCTTGTGATGTCTGCCCCACTGAGACCTTAATTCTCCTGAGAAGGGACGACCTGGGACTGTCCACCTGTTCCCAGCATCCCTTTCCCAGGAGACAATCAGACGTGACAGGGAGTCCAGACAAGCAAGAACTCCTTTATTTTTCTTCTTTTTTGAAAAACAGCCCATTTTAAAGCCTAAAACCACAAGGCTAGAGAAAGGGGCGGGGTAGATGCCCTGTTGGGCCAATCAGTTTAAAGGTCACCCTGACATAAACAGCTTAGGTTTCTCCCTCCTTGCTTCCTCCACAGACTCCCACAGACTTTTGTCAACAACTTGGTTCCTTCCTCCCAGGACCATCTTTACTTGTAAACAACTGGGCTTTGCAAGCCCCTACAACACCTGTTTTGGAGCTTCTGACCTAGTATTTGAGAATGGATCTGGGATTCTCTGTTCCATCTAAAGCCTCCTTTTCAGATATTCCTAGTTCATAATGGGTGCACACGTTCCCAGGATTTAAAGTGCATAACCCCTTGTATTTTCTCTCTTGCTTATCCTCTCTATGTCCGAACCTCACTTTCCTGCCCTGTCTCATCAGATCACCTTGCCATGTCTACTTGTGTGGTGTTCTGTCCTCTGAGCTGTCTGGAACTTTTATGTGTTTCATACTTAGTATAGTTCTCACCTGTCTCCACTGGTCTAGAGTATGAATCAAAGGAGACTATATTTCCCAAATATCTTTTATGAAACCCCTGCAGTAGGGTGAGTGTTTTTCTTTATTGCAAATTATATCTGACTGCCCTGTATTTGTCTACTTCTGATGCATTGATTCTGCCTTGTGTAAACTCAAAGAGTCCTCTTTCTAATCAGTGCGTCCACAGTGATGAAGGAGCCCATTTCACTGGCCACATTACTTGACCACTCTTCTATCCCTTACTCAGAGCCTTCTCCACACTCTTCACTATTTCCTGAGTGGAGTGAGGACTCTGCTCTTTATGCCTAGTAATCCATGAAGTTGTGTTCCTCCCTGCTACCTTGTTCCTGATTCTGCATACTGTGTTGCATTGCCAACCTGATGTGATCTAACATCTAACATAGGTCCCTTGATTCATCCCTGTTTTGTGTCAAAATGTACTCATTTGTCTTCTCCTTCCCTTGAAATGTGGCCTCACCTGAGTCCTTTACAAAGTTTATGGGACAGCCAAATTCCCAATGGTAATTGTATACAATCGGACATTGCTTGGCAACATGCTCAGCAAGACAGAGTTGAGTCTTAACAGGTCGTCTGGTTCACACATTTCCTGTGGAAAAGAGGTGAAGGGTCATTCTTGTCTAGCTGAGGAAAGCAGGGGAGCTGAACAGAGTGGAAATAGGAATGCTAAGCACAACACAGTTAGCAAGCAAAGCTTTGTTTCTGATGTGAAAGGAGATCCAATGGGAACATCCAAAAGTTACAACCAACAAAACAACAGCCAATAGACAATTGTCCCAAACAATGTTGTTAGCATGGAAGGTGGCACTTGTGGGAGCAGTCACTCACCTAGGATGGTCAACTTGATCCCTGTAAGAAACACCCAACAATGTCCCAGAGTTTTGTGCCACCACTCCTGCCCTATTTTGAACCTATTCATACTCTATCCCTAGTGCTCAATGTGCTATATTAGCACCATCTAAATCTTCAGATGAAGACATTGTAAGCATGAAGAAGAGGAAGAAAAAGAAGAAGAAGAAGAAGAAGAAGAAGAAGAAGAAGAAGAAGAAGAAGAAGAA
>LZPO01067107.1:0-17047 GCA_001675575.1 Neotoma lepida
TATATATAGTGTATTCCCTGACAACTCACTGCCAACCGCTGACATCTACCTAAAGTACAGACTTCTATCCTGCCCTAAGAGAACATCTAACTAAGTTTGATATTTGGTCTTCCATTAATCTGTTTGTCCAAATCCTTTGACGTACTTGTTGTTCTTAAACTCAACTTGAACTCTTCCTTCTGCATGATTATGTGCAAGTAAATCCTTTTCAACCTTTAACTGTCCTTTACCCTTCCTTCGTAAATCATTTTTAAAGGACTGAATGGTCTATTGTCTGCCTGACCTCACTAAGGATTGTCACCATTCCCTACTTGGAAGGCACTCAGGTGAGCAGCAACAGTTTTCCTGTGTCATACAACTTATATTTTGATTTGAAACTGGTGCATCTCATCCTTTTTATGTTCCTTGTTTTTGTTGCTTCAGATTTATGGAGGATGATAAAATAAAATTATCATGATTGAAAACTGCCAAAATCAATCTTTCTGCTTTCTATTTCCAGGTGTTAATGACTTGCTCAGTCTGTTGTCATCTAGAGCAGGGGTCAGCAAACTTTGAACCAAGAGATAAATATGCCCAATCAATCTATTTTTGCAATCTGGGAGCTCAGAATAGTTATCATATTCCCAAGTAGTTAAAAATATTGAAAATATAACATTCTGCAGGATAAGAAAATCTTAAAAAAAACTAATATTTCTGTGTCCAAATTAAATTTTATTGGAATGTAGTTATACTAGTTTGTCTATGTGTTGTCTCTCACTGCTTTTGTCATACACTACAAGATTTGGGTTGTTGCAAATGACACCTGAATGAGTCACAAAGCCTAAAGCATTTCCTATCTGGCCCTTTATAAAAAATTTGATCTAGAGAAATGATCAATAAACTTAGAGGTTTCATGGCTGAGTAAAATTTAAGGATGTAAGAGAAGGGTAAAACTGCCAAAGTTTCATTTAAATTAATATATTTATTAGTTCTTTGAGAATTTAATATAATTATTTTGAACATGTTTATCCCTAGCTCCTCCCCTTAATTCCCCCTGGGTCCTTTTCACTTCCCTACCCCTCTGCCTTTATACTCTGATTTTCATATCTTCTTTTTTTGTCTCAAATTGAAAAGCCTATCAATTCCAATTTGTGATTCCCATATACTTATGGGTGTGGACCACCCACTGACACGTGGTTGACCTACTTTTAAGGGTGCAACTATACCCTTAAAAGAAAATGACTCTCCCTCCATGAGAATCTGTCAACTGTCTATAGCACCTTGGTTAGCATTGGGGACTCCTGGATTTCTTTTTATTCCATGCCAGAATGTTGACTGGCTTGAGCTTGTGCATGTCTTGAATAGGCAATTGCAGTTGCTTTGAGTTCATGCGTGCAGCATGTCTACCAGGTCCAGAAGATACTGTTTTGCTCTGGTCATTCTCAAACTTTAACTATTAGAACCTTTCCTTCCACTTTTCTTCTGTGATGGTCTTTGATCCTTGGAGAAGTATGATACAGACTTTCCATTTGTGGCTGAGCACTCTGTAGTCACTTACCCTCTTCACTTTGACAGTGAGTTTCTGCATTAACTACCATTTACTGCACAAAGAAACTTCTCTGATGAGGTCTGAGAGCTGCACTAATCTGTGGGTAGAGAGATATAAATTTAGTGAGCAGTTTGTTACTACATCCTTTTAGCAAAATAGTGATAACTAGTTCAAGCCTAGGGTCTGGAAGCTCCCCAACCACGACTTCTTGGCCAGATTTACAGTTCCAAGTATATGTTTCCTTTTGTGGAGTGGGATTTAAATCCAATAAAAAAGCAGTTACTTACCCCCATAACATTCTTGCCACTATTGCACCAAGGGGCATATCTTGTCACACTGGTTACTGCTGTAGTTTATAGCATTCAGGGGTGAATAAGACTACTGATGATTTTTTATCTCCCAGCCACTTGCCTAGCATTTTTCAGTACTATGAGTGCTAGCCTGCAAGGAGGATGCTTCCTGCTCAGTGCCAACTTGTCTAGCACTGGAGTTTTTATTTACTTTCTTTGAGAAATGTCAAAATATTTTATTAGAGATTGAATTTCTTTCATGTTCTTTTTTATTAAAGTATTTCTTAAACATATTTTTGATCATGTTCCTTCCTCTCTCTAACTACTCCCCAATCCCCTGACCTCCTTACCCACCCAACTTTATGTTCTCTCTTTCTCAAAGACACAACAACAAAATAACAACAAAACAAAAAAAAATAACAAATAAGAATATCAAAGTAAATAAGCAAAAGACCAAGAAGACAAAAATATGCTAAAATGAAACAAAAAGTGCACACACACACAAACTCTCTCTCTCTCTCTCTCTCTCTCTCTCTCTCTCTCTCTCTCTCTCTTTCCAAACAAAAAACCATGGAGTTCATTTTGTGTTGGCCAATTACTACTGGACATGGGGGCCTGCCTTGGAGTATAGTTGATATACCCAGTGATACTCCGTTGAAGAAAACTGAAGATTTAATAGTTAACAGTTTTAATAGCTGCATTTTGACATGTTTTAATGGCGTAACCAAAATAAGGGATCGAAGAACAGTCAATAAGTCAAGAACAGTCAAGAAGAGTAGTTTGAAGATGTGAAGAAAATAGAGACTGAGAGAAGAGTCATAAGAATATGACTTAACAAGAAAGAAATCTAAAGTTCAAAACCTGACATGAGAATTTTCTTGTGACTCTGTGTGGTGTCTTCAGCAATATGGTGTTACCAGGATTATTGTGGGCAATCAAGAACAATGGTAATGATTCAGGGACTTGGGNACAGCTCTGACCAACAACTGAAGGGAGAGATTCCCACACTTGGCACTATGCTTTTTATTTAGCAACCTATGGCTTCTGGGAGCAGCATAATCTGCTAATATCTATGTCTATATGTATCTACATGTATGAAGCTTATAAAATATGTTTCCATATGAAGTTTTCAAACATCTTTAGAGTTAGTTAATCCCTTCCCCAACCTCCTCCTCTGCCTTACCCTCCCATTCCTCTTCATACTTAACCGTTCTTCTTCATTATCCTCCTTTTCAGGTGATACAAAGGAGAAAACTTAGTTTTTTTTTTTTTTAACCAAGTAAACATGCTATGCACACTTTTCTGTGTCCTCAGAATGAGGGTGTGACCTTACTGATAATTGGCTTGAGTTGAGGGTCTGTTCTTCTTTATGTGGGCCTCATTCCTTAATCTTTTTAATCTTTAATTTCCTTGATTTAAACTCTCATATATACATATATAATTATTTTTCATACAGTATATTCTGCATATATATAATAAAATTATATATAATAAAATTTTTCATACAGTATATTCTGACCACGGTTTCCCCTCCCCCAGATCTTCTCACCTTCCTACCTACTCAACTCCAGGACCTTTCCTTTCTCTCTTTCTTTAGAAAACAAACAGGCAAACAAATAAAAACCCTCAAATAAACTATAATAAAAACTTAACAAAAGACAGAAAAAGCTCAAGGAATAGATATATACAGACACACCCACACCATAAAAATCAAAATTAGAAACCATAATATACAAGCAAAAATTCAGTAAGAAAAAAATGTCCAAACAAAGTAGTGTGAAACAAAAATTCTACAAAAATACCATTCAATTAATTTGGTGTTAGTCATCTTCTGCTGGGTATAAACTCTTAGTGACATCTTGAGAACATCTAGAATTAACCCTGTTGGGTCTTACATTAATAGTGAGACAAGTTTCTATCTAGGTTGCCCTGTTTTCTCATAGTATCTTATCTCATCCACTCAGATTTCACCCTTCTATGATTGCTTGTAGTATGGGACTATGTACCACATTTTAGTAGTCAGCATATACTGTTTTTTTTTATTTATACATTCTGAATGCCAATTTCATTTTAGTATCTTTGAACATGTTTGAAGATGAAGAGAATCTGTCTTTTTGTTCCCACCTCTAGGTGCGTTATGAAGAATATGTCCTGGGCTGCTGTATTGTACAACACCCTTAACTGAGGACTACTCGGGCTCTGAATGCTGCCCCTTCTGTTTTTCTTTGTAAAATACTGACGTTGAGAAATAAACAAAGTCATCATCAGTCTTTTCTACTTACACATAATGCTGCTTTCTAGAGCTGGCTAGTGTAGTTCAGCCTGACAACACCAACAAGACAGAATGTCGCTTCGCTGTTAAGATCACATTTCCTTCTACGTAATTCATTCCTCCTAGAGTTGCACAATGTAATGCACATTAAAATTCAGGAATACTTCACATACTGTGTAGCATCCAGTCAAGCAATATCTCTATCAAATTAGAATTCTGGACTTTAAAAGTCCATGATCCTTCAGGGTTAACAAGAAGAAGAAATCTAATTCAGAGTTAGAATTTATAATTTGCTGGCTTAGGAAAAATGGGAAATGGTGGATCTAAAATATATAAGTTAATTATAAGACTCAGCTTTTAAGTTTTAATTCAGCAGAGGATCAGATAGCCCTCAAAAGCACTGTGGAGTGTTTTTTTCTCCCTTTCTGCTGGAGATCTCTCTTCAGGGTCATTAAGAAATAATTCAGAGTAGCCACACATGTAGGCAATCAGACCCAACATAAGAAACACCTGCTTTTACTTCAGTTCTGGCCTGCTTACTAATAGGGCATATTTGTCTTGGGACATTGTGTTTGCTTGTGTAATTGCGCATAGAACATTTTCAGATTTTACCACAGATGGATCCAGAAAGCAGTTCTGAATGAGAGTGCCTGGGGAAGTGAGACACAAACAGCCTCCCCTGTGTTCTGTTCAAACAGACGTAAGCAGCATGAGGCCTTGCCCTCTCTGCCCACACCATGCAGTGCAAACAGGAAGCAGCCTCTGAGCAGCTCTTCACTCCAGGCTTAGCACCCAGGCTTCTTTTGTTTGGCTAACAATTCCAGATCCAACCAGGCGAAAGGAGTGGGAAATGCACAGGTCAATAGCCAGAAGATGAGAGGGCTGATAAGTACCTGATGCCAAAGAATAAGAGGAGGCTCTAATATGGGGGAGGACACATGTCCAACACTGGAGTTTAGTAGTGTGCATGTTAGGTACTGTTTAACACTTTTTCATGGCGTAACCAAGATGCGCGATCTAAAAACAGTCAATAAGGATTCAGAAGAGATGCTTGAAAATGTGGAGAAGACAGAGACAGAAGAATTGTAAGAATATGATCAGAAAAGAAAGAAACCTCAAGTGCAAAGCCTTGCCTTAGAATTGGAAGTGGCATTCAACAGTTCTGTTTGTCTATGTAAATTGCAATGAAGTGGAGAAGGGAGACAATGAAATGGAAAAACATCATGGTTGCATAAAGCACTTGCATATTTATAGTTAAATTTTAGTCCCGAATCACCTCACATTATCCTCAGGTTTTTTGTTTGTTTGTTTGCTTGTTTGTGTTTGTTTTTAGGGTGAACAAAAATACATGAAAATATTTACCATATTCATGATTTTTGTATAAGCTGTATATCTCTAGACAAAAAAATTGAGACAGCAGATTTCTCTTTCAACAATTCTTGTTCAGTTAGTTACATACTTATGCAAGTATTATCATGACCAGACTCAGTACCCTAATTATCCCCCTATACCTATGCCCATTAGCACTTACCCTTCCTTTCTTCCTCTCTCTGGCCTTGGTAATGGGAAGCAGCTCTCCATTGTTGTGGTTTTGTTCATTGTGGCCATCACACACAAATGGAATCTTACAGTGTGTGGCCTTTTGTGTCAATCCTGCTTTACTGGTTGTAATACATTTAAGATTCCTCCATACTGTCGAAGACACTGGTGCTGTGATGGCTAATGTCATCTGTCCACTTGATGAGATCTAGATTACCTGGTAGAAAAATCCCTAGGCATGCCTGTGAGAGATTATTTTGGTTAGGTTTATTGACATGGGAAGACATACCCACTGAGGTTAGTACCATTCTCTGGACTGTATAAAAAAAAAGATAAAGTGAGCTGAGCACAAACAATTCTTCACTGCATTCTGCTTCTTGACTGTGTATGCTAAAGTGACCAGCTGCCTCAAACACCTATGGCCATGACTTTTGCACCATGATGGGCTGTGACCTCTGTGCATCAAATAAACCCCCTTAAATAATTTTTGTTAGTGTATTTCATCACTGGAGTTGGAGAATGGCTCTCTCTTTCTCTAAACCCAAGCATGTTCGTTAAAAGGAAAATGCAAAATCTTTGTATCATGTCAGAAGAGCCATCTGATATGGGACAGAAGAAAACCAAAAAATTAAAGGACTATTCTATTGCCACTAATCTCACAATTCTTTGGTTCTATTTTGGTTCTTTAAACTCCTCTTAAGGTATGAATTTTATATCAAAATTTATAAGATTTTAATATATATTTTAATTTTTGTTATGATTTTAATGGTCATATAGAGTACTAATTAATTCTAGAAAAAAGACTCCATCTTGCTGCCTGTACATGTTTTCCTGTTTTAGTCTCTATCAGTTTTCTTCAGGGAATCATGACCACATCTAACAGCAAATTTGAAGTCTCCAAAAGGATGGTGGGGCTTCACAATGATGATTCCACATGGACAATAATAATACCACTAAGCTGACAAACATCACCTAAAGATCAGCTTTGGACTACAAACTGCTCAGGACAATTTTGAGATGGCTAGTTGAGATGATCCAGCCTCACAGACTATTCAAGCAAGGACTTGAGATAAGCCCTGCACTTTTGAATTATGCAGAGACTGGACAACAAATGATACAGTTACCACTCTCAGGACTTGACAATTAATGCAAAATTTTTCTTTTCAGCATCCTTCTCCCACAAACAGCAGAAAGCAATATTAAGAACACAATGCCCACATTCCCTAGAGGTAGGGTGGGTGGTTTTTGATCTTTCAATGGGTTTTGGATAATTGTCATTGTTTAGNATGGTTGGTTATAAGTTGTTATTGTTAATGGTCAGGAAAAGGGCTAAACAAAGGAGATTAGATTTACGGTTCTTGTTTGAAAAAAAGGGATATAGATAAGAGGTAGATTATTGAATCTACTCTGAAAAAAAAGATACAGAAATGATAGAATAAAGGATAGATTATTGAATCTACTCTGAGCTAAGATGGCTTGATTATAGCCAATACAAGTTTTGGCTCCCGGCATCTACAGAGAAGATATGGGCATTGAAGAAACTGCATAAGGAGTTAACTTTCACTGTGGCATAAGTTAGCCACTGGGCAAGAAAGTGCCCTCACATCCATCGATTGCTGATAGTATACTATCCAAAACGGACAAGGAGGACATAAGACAAAGGACTGCCAATCCTTGCCAAGACAAATGTGATTGCAGCTTTGACAACAGGCATACTCTGAGGCCAGGACAATATGGTACCATCGCTGAAGTGGCTTTGCAATCTGGAAAAGGTACAGTGGCCCTTCCTTCGATGGCAGCTGAGCATGTAGTGGACCAATGGCTTTTGGTGTACAGTGGAACAGCAGTTACTCTTGGAGGAGTAACAAGGCTGACGGAGTCTGGCCTCTCAATGGCAGACTGGCATTTAATAAAGGAGATGAAACCACCCACAAGCCGAGAAGAATGGGAAGCCGAATTCCAAAAATACCAGCAATTTCCAGAATTTAAAATCCTGAATCATGACAGGACACTGGCAGAATTCAAGTTTATCTGGTATATGGAATACTCTCACCGAACATGGGATCAAGCTGTATGCCTTGCATACATCCTGCTTCACAAATGAGTCTCTCAGATATGCTAAGCCTGTAGGCTGAAGATGATGCCCCAATGTTGCAGAGAAACCTTGGGTGACTGTCCAGGCAGCTGGCTGTTTCTGTCAACTCACAATTTATGGAAGTCGATTTTTTGCACTTCCTGTTTTACTAGGTAATATTATTTCCTTCTTGGGTCTCTGAGGAAGTTGAAGATTAGATAGTTGTAGTTTTCCTTGTTAAAAAATTTCAGAAAAGAAACTCACTAAGAGTTGTAAAGTGTATATATAAATTTGAAAGATATCATAAGATAGTTTTTTGCTAGTAATATAAGTTAGGATAAAAAGTGAATTAGGTATGTTTTGGATTCACCAAAATAGGATAGATAATGAAGTATTTTCTCTGAATTTGTCAAACTCAAATGGACTAGACATTGTTGATGTATTTATTACTTGTATATATTGTATATAGTTATTGTACTAATTGTATATAGTTTTTCTTATATCAGCTATAGCTTTTTAAAATTTTTTATTAGATAAAAAGGGGAAATGTGGTGATATTTTGTGTCCCCCAATAAAATTTATGTGAGGATCAGAGGAAAAAGGCCAACCACTATAAGTAAAAACAGAAGTCAGGTAATGGTAGCATATGCCCTTAATCCTATATAACTTGGCATATGAGTGCTGTCTATTGACAGATTGTTGAGAGAGTAAAACTACCCCGTGATTAGGATATAATTTTTATTCTTAGTTTAGTTCATTTAGTTTGAAAACAAAAGATACCATGGATTGGATGGTAATTTCTTATTTTCTAGGCCAATCTGGAGAATCTGCTGAGAGTCATTCTAACCAGTTGCACAGGATGGATACCTTAAACATGCTGGATGACAACCAGTTCCCTAGGGTGGCTGTCTTAATAACCAGTGTTAATGAAGATGTAGAGAAGCTAAAACCCTTATACTTTCTTGGTGAAATTAAAAATGGCCCAGTCATGTTGGAATCAGGCTGGGGAATTCCCAAGTTAAACATAAAGCAGACGGTACGGTGCTGTAGACAGACGTGTATGGAGGAGCTCGCGTAATGGAAATGCAGTTTCCTTCATGGAGACAAAGTCATTTTCAGTAACCAAGGTGTTTTTCTAGGTTGTTTGTGACTTGGAGCTCAGCCTCTTTTCTCATACATGGGTGATAGTGAAACAGCAGGAGAGGTGTAGAAAAGTTTCATAAAATCTCAAATTTCTTTTTCAGTGAGATCAAATCCTGTGCATCACTTGCTTTCCGTTTTAGAAAAGGTCATCTTTGTGCAGCATTTCAAATTTCCAAAGTAACTTCCAGAGCACATTGTTACCTGGGAGACCATATTGTACAAAGATCACATGTCNTAAGCTCTAATTGACACATCTAGGGTTGGTTTTCTGATTTTATCCTAAACAAAACATGTTAGTTTCTAGCAGCTTTCACTCACTCAGGAAGAATGGCTGTTCCTCAGATTCAACCTGTTGAGATGGATACTGATCAGTTTGTGTTAAAGTACTCTCTAAATTGCTCCACCGCTCTTATTTGGATGATCACGGCCTAAAGAACAGAATCTCATTTTGATCTTCCCCTCCACACATCCTTGTTCTCTTCCTTTCTCTCCGATCCAACTTGGAGAGAAAGGGGTTTATTTGTCTTACAGGTTATAGTCCATCACCATTCCAAGCCAAAGCTGGAACCTGGAGGTAGAAACTGACGCGGAGACCCTAGAGGAACACCACTACTGGCTTGTTCTCCAACTTCTTCAACCTGCTTTCTTGTACAGCCCAGAGGCGCTTCACGGAATTGGCTGGGCCCTCCCACATCAATCATTAATTAAGAAAATGCCCCCACTGACGTGCCCACAGGCCAGTCTGAAGGGGCCAATTCTTCAATTTTAGTTTCCTCTTCTCAGATTTCCTCTCGCTTATATCAAATTGAACACAGTGCTCAAAATAAATATGATAATATTCTTACCAAATAGGAATGAGAAAAAAGTGTTTCTAGAGTAAGAGCTGTGGTGTCTGGGTGTGTTTCTTTATTTTTGCTTTTTTGAGAAAGGATATCTCTATATAGTATTGGCTGGCTAGGAACTCACTATTTAGACCAAGCAAGCCTCAGACTCACAGAGATGCCTCTCCGTCCCAAGTGCTAGGATAAAAGGCACATACCACCATGCCTGGCCTCAGCTATTTTGTGTCTTTTCTTTTGTTTTTGGTTTTGTTTTTCAAGACAGGGTTTCTCTGTGTAACAACCCTGGCTGTCCATTTGCTGTAAAGAGAGGCTTCTTTGATGAAGTATGATAGCTACACTTCTCTTTGGTATAAGGATAACATTTAGAATGTAGTAAGGAATTATTCTGGTCTAGCAAAGTGGTAGTAGTGGGTTCTTTTCTAATGTTCATGAGTCACTAGCCCCAGCAGCTGACTAGGTTTCAGTACCAGTACCAGGCATGATTTCCCTCCAGTTGAATTGTGCTTAAGTCAATAAGATAGATGTTGGTTACCACCAACAGTGTCGGATATTTATTGCACCTTTATGGGTATCCTGCCATGCTTGTCATCATCGTGTTTCATAGGAGTTGCAGTTGGGTAGGACCATTAATTGCTTCCCTCCCTGGCAGCTTGCATAGCATTCTCTGGTACTGTGGCTACTAGACTACAGGAAAGAAGCTTGCAGATCAGATGATCTCAAACATCTAGGCTTTTAATGAATATAAATATAAATATAAATATAATATAAATATAAAATTGTACACAACCTATTTTAGGGGGATTGTTTCCCTCCCAATATTACTTAGGGACTCTTTTATTCAGCCAGAAGTGAAAGTATTTCCTATCTCTGATGCATTTGAAAAGTGCTGCTAGCCACTGGAAAATATAATGGAATTCAGCTACTATCACAAAAGCTACTACTTGGAAAAGTCAAGGACTTTTCCGAAGGTCAAGCCTTTTGGTATTTCGGTATATATATAAAAGCCAATTCCTGCAATGATTTCCTTGTATGCTTGTATGTTTCCAAGAACTCATAACAGTGTATTCTATCTGAAACACCTATTAAGCATCCAAGGCCAAACGATCTCCTAAATTAAGGCAAATTAAGCTTGGGTTCTCCTTTCTTATACAGCCTTAGTGGTGTTTAAACTAACATTATAGACTCCTAATATTTACCTAACCACCCCTAGGAATGTAGTTTGAGCACAAGAATTCCCTTTTTCTGACATATTAACTGATTTTAGCTCTTAGTTGACCTCCTCCTTTACTACTCCCCTTTTGGATTATAAAAGAAAGCCTGATGGTCACTGCCTGAGGAAAACTCTTGTCTTCCTTTTTGACCCTGTAAGAATTCAAGCCTGGTGACTTTGTTTTAGCTAGAGCACTGCTATTGCATGGGTATATAACTGTAAACCTCAGAGACTGAGAGAGGATTTATGGGATTTTTGACTGGAGAACTAGATGGAGCACTAGAAGAATGAGATACAAGATGAGGAAGAGCCAGATGGGGAAGAATGAGATGGGTAAGAATGAGATGAGAAAGACCAAAATGGGGCAGAACTAAGATGAGAAAATTAAGATAGAACATAGAGGGGAAGCAGATAAATATAGAGAGAAATCAGTCAAGAAAGGAGTTAGGCATGAGACCAGAACTGTAGCTGTGTAGACAGAATTTTATCCCAGAGGAATAAAGTAGATGGACTAAGAGCTTGTTCGGAGCTTCTCTTCTGGGCCCCTGGGAAGAAGATTACTAAGGCTGGTCATTAATAATATTCGAAAGAAAAGAGCTTCAGGAATGAGTGGTTATGCAACCAAATTGTAGGCCAGGCTCAATGTTCATATAAAAGATATTTAATCAGGGACCTAGTGTTTCATTTTGATTCTTGAACATGAAGATCAGTATACTTGAGATTCCTCAACTAATTCCAGTCTGGTAGAGAAGTATTTCACCAAACTACCACGAGCAACAGTGTCTTAGAGCAATGTGTAGTCTCAGACTTAAGACTCATGAATGAATTTTGACTTAGGAAAATACAAAGAAAAAAATTTTTAAATTTTCATTCTTAAATACCATTTTTATTTCGAAACATACCACAATAAAGTCACCTACTCCAAAAAAGCAAATAAGCTTTAATGTACAGCATAATATACATTGTGAACACAAGGTAATCATTTCAGAGGACAATAAATAACATATTTTCAGCTACAGATCATGTCAATATTGACATCCAACATAGTAAGTGCTCCCTTCATGTTCTTCAGGACTACTGTAGCTCTTATTCTCTCTATTCCCTTTAAACTCAGAAACAATTGTTCACATTCTAACAGAAATAGCATCAGGGTTTTGATAAGGTTTGCATTGTGTCTTTGGATCAATGCAGGGAGAACTAACCATAAAGTTGTCTCTTCTAATTGATGACTGTAATACATTCATCATGTATTTTTGGTTTTTTTTCTCTGAATATTCTGTGCTTTTCTCTGTAGATGTCTAATCTATCTACACCTGGCAGGTTTGTTTCTAGAAATGCAATGTTTTCTAATTTGTAAATGTCCTTATTTAAGTTGTACTCCTTATGCTCTGTCATATGTAATTAAAATTAATTTTTATATATTGAATATTTTTTTATCCTGGAAACTTGACCAGCTGTTTTTATAATTCATCTTTTAAATTTAACTTATTTTTATTTTGTATGCATGGGTGTTTTGCCTGCATGTGTGTCTGTGTCCCACTTATATGCCTAGTGAGTGCAGAGACCAGAAGAGTGTCATATTCCCTGAGGCTGAAATTGGAGATTTTTATGAGCTGCCATGTGTGTTTCTGGAACTTGAACCTGAGTCTTCTGGATTAGTAACAAGTACTCTTAATGGCTGAGCCTCCTCTTTGCATTCTTATAAATGAAGATACTTTTGGGCCTGTAAGATGTACATTATATATAAAAGTAATGTTAATTTTGGATTTTCCTTTTTAATTATTAGCCCTTCCCTTTTTCTTCTTTTCTATTGGCCTCTTTTCCAGCATCAGCTAGGACTTCAGTGTAATGTGAAGCGGAAATGTTGAGGGCTCAAAACATGTCTGGGAAGGTACACTTTCATTTTATTTATCATGGAGTATAATCGGTGTTGCGGATAATTAGTCTTTATCCAATGTAGAATATCTTCTTTTAACCACATCTTGTTACTTTTTAAAGTCATGAAGCATATTGAATCTTGCAACATTCACCACTAAGATATTCATAATTGTTGGATTGCCTTTGTTTCTCCTCATTTTAGAGACCAGAGTCAGGAAAAACATGAAAGGATACATTTAAACATCAATAGATCTGTGCCTGTTTCTATATTCATCCAACTGTGTGTGTGTCTCTCTCTCTGTGTGTATGCATCTATTTATCTATAATCTGTCTGCCTTTGAGTTTGTAACTCATAACTCCATTTCCAATCCAATCTTACAGGATTCATTCTAGCCACCTGCCTTTCCTTATCTGTAATTCTTTTCTCCAACAAGAGCATCTAGCTCTCATTACATTAAATACATTAATCTAAATACATTAGCCACAATGTATTTGCTTGTTTTCTCAGTCACAGAGTACACAGAATGCAGCTTTAAATGTATAACACACATCACTGCAAAACCTGAATTCACTAACCAGAGTAATATGTTCGTTCACAGTTCCTTGTATCCTTTGCCTTGGAGTTGCTGTGAAATGTTATAAAGCTACCTAGGTTTGTTCTTCTTTCCCCATCCTTGTGTGATTTACATTAAATTAGATACTTCCTTAACAACATTTGTATTATTTCATTAGGATTGCTTGTGCATTGATTACTTTATTTAAAATTAAACACATTAAAATGTTAAGATAAAATGAGTGTAAAACATGACTGTCAAAAAGCTTTCATAACATATCACATAATCTATTTATAAAAAGATATTGTTTATTTTGTCTCACAGTTTTAGAGGTTTCAGCCCATTATTGCCTGTTCTCATTGCTTCTGGACCAGAAGTGAGGTAACACACTGAGGCTGGAGGGCACATGCATATTCTTCCCCTCTTCTCCCTCTTCTATGTCTCTCCACTTGAAAAGATTACTTTTTATTCACTAAAAGATAATCCCATTGGGAAAAGACAAAATAACTGAACATTTGTTTTTATTTGAAATGTGGCAATGATAAATGATGCTATGAGTCACTGGAGGTATTCCCTTGATCTCAGTGCAACTGGCTCTAAAATCTGGAGAAACTCAGGAATGAGCTGGAAATAGATGCTGTACAGCAAATTGGTTTTCCAGAATAGTGAAGTCTTCTATATCTGTGAAAGCCCTAAAATTCTCATTTCTGTACAGCAGGTGATTTTATAGCAAGTCTTCTTGATTCTTGTTGTATTGCCTCCTCTGATCACCGCTGTAAGACTACTTCAGCTAGTTCATGTAAAGTTTTTTTTTNAATGTAGTTTGGTGGTGTAAACATGAAATGGAACATAACTTGTCCAGAGAGCATCATGGTAATATTATGGCACACTGATGTAACTTAACATCTAGTTCAGTGTGAATTTCCTGGTAAATTAATTAACCAATCAATCAGTCTGTCCATCTATCTAGATATACATATGGGTGTGTGTGTGTGTTTATGTATAAATACATGTCTTGTATGTGTAAATATATACATTCAGGAGTGTGTGTATGCCTGTGCATATGAAAGCTAGGCATTACTAATGAATGTCTTCCTCTGTCACTCTCATTATTTTCTTAGACAGGGTCATTACTGATCCTGGAAGTCATTGATTTCACTGTACCAGCTGACCTGGCAAGCCCCTATGATCTCCCCATCTCCACAACCCTATCACTAAGATTACAGGTGTGCACTACTATGCACAGCTTTTTTACATGACCACTGGAGTGATCTGAACTGAAGTCCTCATGATTGCATAGCAAGATGTTTCTTTAACTGCTGAACTTTCTCTCTAGTTCCCTCCTGGTAAATATTGTGTTAAATAATTAATTCTCTCTCATCTAATATCTAAAGAATATGACTCTGGGAGTTATTAATTCAATGTTTTAAAATCACAAAAATGTAAAACTTTAACTGTCTTTAAACTGTCTAGTGACATCAGTCATTTTTAGCTTCTGTGGCCCCTAGGTCTGAACTCAATTACATGGATCTCCTGGTCAGTCTAACCCAGTTCAGCACCATTATAAGTGATGAACTAAGTCTACAACCTCAAAGTCCTTCTCTGTCTGTAATATGTTTTCATGAGAAGAATCCTATTGGTTAGTTTGATTTGAGTATTGAAACTCATCAAGATATCACAGAATAATTTCTAGGAAAAACAATTTGCAACATATCTGTGCTGACTAGTTTTATGTCAACTTAACACAAGCAAGAGACATTTGGGGAAAGGGAACCTAAATTGATAAAATGCCCTTACCAGATTGGCCTGTGGGCAAGCCTGTGGTGCATTTTCTTGATTGGTGATTGATATGGCAGGGCTCAACTCACTGTAGCTGTGCTACCGCTTATCTAGTGTTCCTGAGTACCTTAAGCTGAGCAAGCCATGGAGAAGAAGCATATAAACAGCATTCCTCTGTAACCTCTACATCAGTTCCTATCTCCAGGTTCCTGCCTTAAGTTCCTGCCTTAATTTCCCTGGATGCTGAACTACAAGCTGTAAAATGAAATAAACCCCTTCCTCCCCAAGTTGCTTTCGGTCAGTGTTTTTAAACACAGCAATAGAAACCCTAACTAAGACAATCTTTATAAATTATACTTATACAACTTAGATAAATAGATGTACTTCCTTCAGCTATGTAGATCAATGACTCTTAAGATAGCATCCAAATATCACCATCAGCCTACTAATACATCTAGTAACCTTCACAAATGGGTGGTCCTTCCTGGTTCTTAGCTGTGAAGGATATGCAAATTCATCTTTTAAACATCTGTGGCAATTTATTACTAAGAAATGGATATGCTATTAACATTACTCATAGTTGATATTTGTAAAGTAAATTGGCACATTAACTAATCCTGCTGAGGATTTAAAGCCAGTGTTCTATTTAGAACCCCAACTGACACATAGCACTATGCAAGTGGTAAGGTTAAAATGTTTCATATGCACACAAATTTGAATGCCAGCAGTCTGATGTTTTTTTCTGTTCTTGCCTTTCCAGTCTTACTATTATTTTACCTACATTATTATCTCATTGTTTATTTCATAGTTTTGTTAATACTATACTATACTGCATGGTGCTATATACTGTGCACCAATAATATTTTAACCATAAATGTTAATTTCTAGACTTCATGTGTCTCTGCAATGTGGATCATTTACTTCACCATTTCTAAGATAACATACTCCACCAATGTTTGTTTGCTTAAATATATATGGTTTCTTGTTTTTATTTAATTGTGCCTCTAGAAATATTAAATTATTAGGGTATGTGGATATGATTTTAGATTCTACCAAGGAAAGTCCCACATTTAAAAATGTCTGAAATAAAATTGGCTAAAATAAGTTAAATATAGACCCACTACAGTCCCAGAGATGGGGCAGAATCATGCTCCCCATACCAACCATCCCGTGCCACATCAAGGATCACGGGAGCCACAGGCCCTACCTGCACTGATCGGCAGAAGAGGTGAATGTCTGAGCTCCCAAATGGACAGCCCTGCTATCTAGATCCTAGCCCCTGGGACTACATCCTGTGCCCCTCTCTGACCCACCACAGTCCCAGAGACCCAGCAGCAGCATCCTCCCCGTGCCAACAATAAACTATCACATCAATAACCACTGGAGCCACAGGCCCCACCTGCACTGAATAAAGGAAGAGATGAGTAGACAGCAGTGTAAGAACACATTCAACAACATAAAAAGCAATATGGCACTACCAGAATCTAGTGGTTCTACAACAGCAAGACCTTAACATCCCAGCACAGATGAAGCAGAAGAAAACAACCTTACAAATAACTTTATAAAGATGATAGAGGTGCTTCAAGAGGAAATGAAAAAGTCCGTTAAAGGAATGGAGAAAAAGACAAACAAAAATTAGAAGAAATCAATAAATTCCTCGAAGAAAGCCAAAAAAGTCAAGAAAAAACAAACAGGTGAAGGAAACAGTTCAAGACTTGAAAATTGAAACAGATGCAATAAATAAAACACAAACTGAGGGAATTCTGGAAATGGAAAATCTGCATAAATGAACAGGAACTACAGATGCAAGCATTACTAACAGAATACAAGAGATGGAAGAGACAATCTCAGGCATTGAAAATATGATAGAAGAAATAGATTCATTGGTCAAAGAAAATGTTAAATCCAACAAAATAAATAAATTTTATTTATTTATTT
>LZPO01067107.1:18312-42367 GCA_001675575.1 Neotoma lepida
ATGGTCATTGTTTTTCTTTGCTGAGTAGTACTCCATTGTGTATATGTACCACATTTTCTTGATCCATTCTTCAGTTGACGGGCATCTAGGTTGTTTCCAGGTTCTGGCTATTATGAATAATGCTGGTATGAACATAGTTGAGCATGTGTCCCTGTGGTGTGATTGAGCATTCCTTGAGTGTCTCTTCCCGACCTAGAGAGTCCTGCCTCTAGGACCCAGGTCCTGGGACATAACCAGTCCCAGGAAACTCCAACCCTCTCAGCAAAGCCCCAGTTGCCGGCCAGCAGGGAAAATTCCTGCGGGCAGGCTCACCCACCAAAGGACTCCATTGGACTCTGCAATCTACAAAACCCATGCCCTATCCCCTAACCATCCCCCTGCTGGGCTACCCCAGAGGCTTCCTGAGACTCCAATACAGCTCTCATTGGATCAAGAGGTGAGTGTCTCTTCCCGACCTAGAGAGTCCTGCCTCTAGGATCCAGGTCCTGGGACATAAGCAGTCCCAGGAAACTCCAACCCTCTTGGCAAGGCCCCAGTTGCCAGCCAGCAGGGAAAATTCCTGAGGGCAGGCTCACCCACCAAAGGACTCCACTGGACCCTGCAATCTACAAAACCCACGCCCCATCCCCTACCCATCCCCCCGCCACACGAACCTAGAGGCTTCCTGACACTCCAATACAGCTCTCATTGGACCAAGAGGTGAGTGTCCCTTCCTGTCCTAGAGAGTCCTGCCTCTAGGATCCAACAAATTCTTAACACAAAACATCCAGGAAATCTAGAATACCATGAAAAGACCAAACCTAAGAATAATAGAGATAGAAGAAGGAGAAGAATTCCAGCTCAAAGACACAGAAAATATATAGAGCAAAATCATAGAAGAAAACTTTCCCATCCATGCCTATGAAGGTACAAGAAGCTTACAGAATACCAAATATACTAGACCAAGAAAAAGTCTCCTCACCACATAATAATCAAAACACTAAACATACAGAATAAAAAAGAATATTAAGAGCTGCAAAGGAAAAGTTCAAGTAATATATAAAGGCAAACTATCAGAATTAAACTTGACTTCTCAATGGAAACTCTGAAAGCCAGAAGGTCCTGGAAAGATGTTCTGCAGACACTAAGAAACCATGAATACCAGCCCAGATTACTATACCCAGCAAAGCTTTCAATCACCATAGAAGGAGAAAACAAGATATTCCATGGCAAAACCAGATTGAAACAATACCTATCCACAAATCCAGTCCTACAGAAAATACTAGAAGGAAAACTCCAACCCACGGAAGTTAGCTGTATCCAGAAAAACACAGGCAATAGATAACCTCACATCAGCAAATCTCAAAGAAGGGAAACACACACACACACACACACACACACACACACACACACACACACATGCTACAACCCCACCAAAACCCCAAATAAAAGGAATTAACAATTACTGGTCATTAATAGCTCTTAATATCAATGGACTCAATTTGCCTATAAAAAGACATAGGCTAACAGAATAAGAAAATGGAACCCATCCATCTGCTGCATACAAGAAACATAACCTCAAAGTCAGACATTACCTCAGAGAAAAGGGTTGGGAAAAGATTTTTCCAATCAAATAGACTAAAGAAACAAGCTGATGTAGCTATCCTAATATCTAACAAAATAGACTTCAAACTAAAATTAATCAAAAAGAGATGGAGAAGGACATTTCATATTCATCACAGGAAAAATCCATCAAGATGAAGTCTCAATTCTGAACATCTATGTCCCAAATACAAGGGCATCCACATTTGTAAAAGAAACATTACTAAAGCTTAAATCACACATCAAATCCCACACACTAATAGTGGGAGACTTCAACACCCCACTTTCACCACTGGACAGGTCTGCCAGATAGAAACTTAATAGAGAAAGAAGGGAACTAATAGACGTTATGACTAAAATGGACTTTACAGACATCTACAGAACAATTACCCAAGCACAAAAGAATATACCTTCTTGTCAGCACCTCATGGAACCTTCTGAAAAATTGACTATATATGTGGTAACAAAGCAAACCTCAATGAATACAAAAAAATTGGAATAACCCCTGTATCTCATTGGATCACCATGGCTTAAAGTTAGAATTCAACAACAACACAAATTGCAGAAAGCCTACAAACTCATGAAAATTGTATATGCTCAATTGAATCACCACTGAGATAGGGAAGAAATAAAGAAAGAAATTAAAGTCTTCCTAGAATTCAATTAAAATGAATGCACAACACACCCAAACTTATGGGACATTATGAAAGCAGTGGTAAGAGGAAAGTTCATAGCACTAAGTGCCTACATAAAGAACATGGAGAAATCTCACACTAGCAACTTAACAGCATACCTGAAAAATCTAGAACAAAAAGAAGCAAACTCACCTACAAGTAGATGACAGGAAATAATCAAATTGAGGGCTGAAACCAATAAAATAGAAACAAAAAGAACAATTCAAAGAATCAATAAAACAAAGAGTTGGTTCTTTGAGAAAATCAACAAGATGGACAAATCTTTATCCAAACTAACCAAAAGGTAGAGAGAATATTCAAATTAACAAAATCAGAAATGAAAAGGGGGATATAACAACAGACACTGAGGAAATCCAGAGAATAATTAGGTCATACTTTGAAAACCTGTACTCCACAAAATTGAAAAATGTAAAAGAAGTGGACAATTTTCTGGATAGGTACCACATACCAAAATTAAATCAAGACCAGATAAACAATTTAAATATACCTAAGGATATAGAAGCAGTCATTAAAAGTCTCCTAACCAAAAAAAGCCCAAGGTCAGATGGTTTCAGTGGAGAATTCTACCAGAATAGGCTGAAACAGAAATCAGAGAAATATTACCCTTTACAATAGCCACAAATAACATAAAATATCTTGAGGTAACTAACCAAACAAGTGAAAGACCTTTATGACAAGAATTTTAAGTCTTTGAAAAAAGAAATTGAAGAACATACAAGAAAATGGAAAGAGCTCCTGTGCTCTTGGATAGGTAGGATCAGCAGAGTAAAAATGGCAATCTTACCAAAAGCAATCTACAGATTCAATGCAATCCCCATCAAAGTCCCAACACAATTATTTACAGACCTCAAAAGAACAATCTTCAACTTCATATGGAAAAACAAAAAACCCAGGATAGCCAAAACAATCCTGCACAATAAAGGAACTTCCAAAGGGATCATCATCCCTGACTTCAAGCTCTACTATAGAGCTATAGTTAAAAAAAAAAAACAGCTTGGTATTGGCATAAAAACTGACATGTGGACCAGTGGAATTTAATTGAAGACCCTGACACTAATCCACACACCTGTCTCTTATACACATCTAGATGTGTATAAGAGACAGCCTCATGGTGTTGCCATAAAAACAGACATGTGGATCAATGGAATCTAATTGAAGACCCTGACATTAATCCACACACCTATGAACACCTGATTTTTGAGAAAGAAGCCAAAATTGTACAATGGAAAAAAAGAAAGCATCTTCAACAAATGGTCCTGACATAACTGGATATCAACATATAGAAAAATGCAAGTAGATCCATATCTATTGCCATTCAAAAAACTCAATCCAAGTGGATCAAAGTCCTCAATATAAATCCAATTAAACTGAACTTGATAGAAGAGAAAGTGGGAAGTAGCCTTGAATGCATTGGCAAAGGATACCACTTCCTAAATATAAGACCAGTAACTCAGACACTGAGAGCAATAATCAATAAATGGAACCTCCTGAAACTGAGAAGCTTCTGTAAGACAAAGGACACAGTTAATAAGACAAAATGGCAGCCTAGAGAATGGGTAAAGATCTTCACCAACTCCACATCTGACAGAGGGCTGATCTCCAAAAAACAAAATGAACTCAAGAAACTAGACATCAAAATACTAAATAATCCAATTAAAAAATGGGGTACAGATCTAAACAGAGAATTCTCAACAGAATAATCTCAAATGGCCAAAAGGCATTTAAGGAATTGCTCAACATCCTTAGCCATCAGGGAAATGCAAATCAAAATGGCACTAAGATATCATCTTACACCTGTCAGAATGGCTAAGATCAAAATCACTGATGACAGCTCATGTTGGGTAGGATGTGGAGTAAGGGGAACACTCCTCCACTGCTGTTGGGAGTGCAAACTTGTACAGGCACTCTGGAAATCAGTATGGCAGTTTATCAGAAAATTGGGAATCAACCTACCTCAAGATCTAACAATTCCACTATTGGGCATATTCCCAAAAGATGCTCAATCATACCACAAGGACACTTGCTCAGCTATGTTCATAGCAGCATTATTCATAATAGCCAGAATGTGGAAACAATCTATATGCCCCTCAACTGAAGAATGGATAAAGAAAATGTGGTACATTTATACAATGGAGTATTCCTCAGTGGTAAAAACCAATGATGTCATGAAATTTGTAAGCAAATAGATAGAACTAGAAAAAAAATCATCCTGAGTGAGGCAACCCAGTGGAAGTAGAAAAAAATCATCCTGTGTGAGGTAACCCAGACCCAGAAGGACAAACACAGTATGTACTCACTCATACGTGGATATTAGATGCAAAGCATAGGATAACCAGGCTATAATCCACAACTACAGAGAAGCTAGGTAAAAAGGAAGCACCTAAGAGGGACAGGCATGGAGGACCCCAGGAAGGAGAGATAGTTAAAATATAGGCAGAAGTTTTTCTCCTGCCTGCCTGTTCCCAAACACCCAGCAGGCACTTCCCAAATAATTGACTTTGAGGCTTAATATTACTTACAAATGCTCAACAAGTAGTTCAGGGTTATTACTAACTAGCTCTTACACTTACATTAACCCATAATTCTAATCTATGTTTAGCCATGTGGCTTACATCCTTTTCTCAGTGAGGCATTCTCATCGTGTTTCCTCTGCGTCTGGCTGGCAATTCCTGACTCCATCCTTCCTCTTCCCAGAATTCTCCTAGTCTGGTTACCTATACTCCCTGCCTGGCTACTGGACAATCAGCATTTTATTAAACCAATTCGAGTGACAAATCTTTTCAGTGCACAAGACCATTATACCACAGCATTAAGATCTCCTGGGCAAACTGGGATGGAGGTAGAAGGGAGCAGGTGGGGGATGTGAACATGAGGGATTGAGGTAGCTGGGATAGGAGGAGGGATGGAGAGGGAGAACAATGACAGAGATGTCTTGATAGAGATATTACTGGGTTAGAGAGAATCCTGGTGCTAGGGAAATTCCCAGGAATCTACAGGATGACCCCCCCCAAGACTTCTAGCAATAGTGGAGAAGGTGCCTGAGCTGGCCTTCTCCTGTAATCAGATTAATGACTATCCTAATTGTCATTATAGAACCTACATCCTGTAACTGATGGAAGCAGATGCAGTCATTCACAGCCAAGCGCTGGGCTGAGCTCCAAGAGTTCAGTCAAAGAGAGGGACAAGGGATCATATGAGCAAGGGGGCTCAAGAGCATGATGGGGAAAAATCACAGAGACAGCTGACCCGAGCTGGTGGGAGCTCACAGACTCTGGGGAACCTGCATGAAACTGAACTAGGCACTCTGAATGTGAGTGATAGTGGTGTAGCTTGATCTGTCTGTTGGGCCCCTAGTAGTGGGTACAGGACTTATCCCAGGTGCATGAACTGGCATTTTGGAGCTCATTCCCTGTGGTGGGATCCCTTGCTTAGCCTCAATGAAGGGGGAGGGGCTTGGTCTTGTCTCAACTTGGTATGCCAGACTTTGTTGACTCACCAAGGGAGGTCTTACCCCCTCTGAGGAGTGGATGGAGGTCGGGTGGAGGGGATGGGAGGTGAGGGATGGGAGAAGGGGAGGCAGGGGGAACTGGTGTTGGTATGTAAAATGAAAAAAATTTAAATAATAAAATATAAGACTGATTAAAGCTACAGTGTACTTCATATCTTAATTTATACTATGTTTTTGATAATATTGGAGTCCCTTAAGCTCATATTCCTTGGAAATTTTCTATAAATGCAAAAATACATTTATGTCTTTGCCAAAATATGTTTTACCATGTGCAAGGTGCTTCTATACAGAAGTATTTTCCAGAAGATCATATGTCATCATCAAATTAGGAATAGTATCTATAGGAAATCTTGTTTATATTAGTACACATGTGTGTGTTATTTCCATGCCATCTTGACAGTTATTTGACAACAGATTCTCTTTTATCCATGTGTATACCCCAAAGGGGTCTCATGTCCATTTTTAATCAAGTCCTTAAAGTCACCAACCTGAGAAATTATCCAGGTGAAATAAAGTGAACAAGTTTTCTAAATAGCAAAATATTTTTCTGTAATTTGAAATAATTCCTAGAATAAACTAAGTATCACCTTTGCAGATGAATCATTACTAGAGAAAAGAGACTACATCATAGTTCGCTTCTGAGTCAAGAACTTTAGCTTTTCATGCAACTTCCCACTATATAAAGCATAATCATGTTCTGTGTATTTTGACAGTTATTTTTGAATATTTAGACTGAAATTAGAGCTGTACAGGCTACATGATGCTGTGGAGAACAAACGCTTGTTCTTGTGGAGGTGTATTTAATCACACTCATGTATTTTACCATCTGTTTAGAAATTTGAAATCACTCGGTGGTTGAGCTGCCACATAAATTACTTTTAGACACAGTACTGGTGAATGAATCATAGGCATGGTGTCTCTATCACCTGCTACCTATTTAGTACTAGAAGAGCAGACAAAGAGAAAGTACTCCTCTGTAAGGAATTCTAAACACTAAATGTGTTCGTAGTCATCAGTCTATTTATTGAATCCAGTAGCTTCGGGGAGACTTGTTGATATGAAGTTTAAGTTCACATGGAAGAGAAATATACATTATTTTTAGTATGTAAAAATAAAAAAGAAGCTCAAAGATATTCCCTTCATCTTTAATTTTCTCCAATTAGAATGTCAATAATTACATACCTATTTCCATTTTTCTCTTCTATATAGCTAGATTTAAGAATATGTCAGAGCAAACCACAGACCAACATGCTCAACAGTTGTTGAACTAACATAACTGTTTCTCCTATACTTGTACTCTTAATTTTCCTCATGATCTGACTCAAAAATAACCTATTCAAATAAACTAAAATCAACTCTAATTACTCTTTTACTTTTGAAATCTTTAATATTTAATCACAAATGAATTGCACAATAATTTATATAAAATAGATTTATAGATATGGTAGCCTGGATGTGGTGACTTTCCATATCTATAGATGTAACACGAGATTAGATAAAGTGGCTTAGTCTAAGGTAATGGTTCTCAGCATGTGGGTTGCAACCCCCTTGAGTCTAATGATCCTTCACAGGGTTTGTTTAATACCACCAGAAAACACAGATATTTGCATTATGATTCATAATACTAACAAAATTATAGTTATGAAGTAGCAATGAAAATAATTTTATGGTTGGGGTTACCACAATATGATAATTGTATTAAAGGCAGCATTAGGAAGCTTGAGAACCACTGCTCTAAGGCTTAATGAACTCTGGTCTTACATTCTTACAATGGTATAGATATAACGCAGATAAATAGTAAAAAATGTAAAGGACAGATTGAACACAATCTGCATTTTAATCAGCATCCCACATGATAGTATAAATATTACCACTTAAGAATTGCTAGTCTAGTTTGATATTAGTTTCATCTAAATTCATAAGGCAAAAGATATTATTTAACAAGAAGAAAACTAGGAGACCACTCCTGCAGGGAAGCAGGGAAGCTGTTTGAAGACCTTCACTACTCTCTCATCCCTTCCAAATCCAATCCCCCCATCTTATCCCTAACTCTGCAACAGAATATCAGATGCAGCCTTCCTTCTTCCCTGCCTATATCTCCTGTGGATCCCACAGACCATCCTCTCTATCTTGGTTAGGGTTTCTATTGTTGTGAAGGGACACCATGACTACAGCAACTCTTATAAAGGAACATTTAATGGGGTGGTTTTAATACAGTTTCAAAGGTTTAGTCCATTATCATCATGGTGGGACATGGCAGCATGCAAGCAGATATGGTGCTGGAGAAGGAGCTGAGAGTCTTACATCTTGACCCATAGGAAAAAAGAAGTGAACTGAGTGTTCACTGACCTCAAAGCCCACCCTCATAGTGAGTGACACACTTCCTCCAAAAAGGCCACATGTACTCCAATAAAACCATACTTCCTAATAGTGCTACTCCCTATGAGCTTATGGGGGCCATACCTTCAAACTACCCCACCACCCTTACCTCCCTTCCCTCACTTGTCACTTTATCCTAGCCCCCAAATTCAGTAGGAAGCTCCTGCTAACTCACAGACCACTCCTGCCACGGAAGCAGGTAAGCTGTCTTCCCCTCTCCTTCTGTACCTCTAGATCCAACCACCTCCCCCAGTCTCATCCCCAGGACAATAGCAGTTCTTTTGTAGTGATCTCTCTTTACTGTCTCCCCCAATTCCAAGGAGATGAAATATGCAGATCTTGGTTAAATACTCTGCTCTCTTCCCTCCTGCGAACCCCTTCAGACTCCTAGCCTATCTCCATTCCTAAGTGTCAGCTTCCAATACCCAGAAACACATTTAACCTGGAATGCCCCAGTGGCCACAACTCTCAGGTCCAAAGAAAATATTTTACCAGACAACACACAGTCATTACACTATCTGAAAATCCAGAAAGGAAACAGAAACCAAGGGAAAAAACACCCACCCCACAAAGACAAAAGCAGAAATCAGCACCTAGGTGACCTATAATCACCCTAGTCTCAGATACCTAGACAGCAGTGTAAAAACACAATAACAGCCAGAGTAATATGCCTTTATTAGAGCCCAGCTATCTGACCACAGCAGGCCCTGAATATTTCAACATAGCTGAAACACAAGAAAACGACCTTAAAACTGCCTATATAAAGATGATAAAAATCTGTAAGGAAGATATTAATAAATCCCTTAAAGAAAAAAAACACACATACACTCTCACATGTACACCACTACCACCACCACCACCACAAACAGCCATAACAAAATAACATGAATCAATAATCATTGGTTATTGATATCTCTCAATATCAATGGGCTCAATTCTCCAATAAAAAGATACAGACTAGCAGAATAGACACAAAACCAGGATCTATCCTTCTGCTGCATCCAAGAAATACACCTCAGCATCAAGGACAGACATTACCTCAGAGTAAAGAGTTGAGAAAAGATATTCCAAGCAAATGGAACTAAGAAGCAAGCTGGTATAGCCATTTTAATATCTAATAAAATATACTTCAAACCAAAGCTAATCAAGGGAAATAGGGAAGTGAAGGGACACAACCCATTTGAGCATGTGGCTCTGGCAGTCTTTTCCCTTCTCTCCCATCCCCTATGCCTTGCTAAAAAACCATTAGATTACATCCCTAAAGCTAGCCACCAAGTTCTGTTCCCTTATTTGAACACTTTCTTATGCCAGACTCATTCCTGAGGAGTACCAAAGTTCAGCAATCAAAAGCCCCCCTTTAAGCTGGGCAGTGGTGGCGCACACCTGTAATCCCAGCACTCGGGAGGCAGAGGCAGGCAGATCTCTGTGAGTTCGAGGCCAGCCTGGGCTACAGAGTGAGCTCTAGGACAGGCTCCAAAGCTACATAGAGAAACCCTGTCTCGAGAAAAAAACAAGCCCCCCTTTGGTTCACCTAATTAGCGTGCCCAATCAAAATATGCAGCCACATCCTAGCCCATTCTAACACAGGCCTTCCCTTTTTTCTCTCCTTAAAAATCATACTTGCAAAGTCATTTGCTGCTGTTTTCTGTCTGAGTCAGAAAGCAGTCACTTTAATTTTTCTTTCCTGCTTACTAAAGGATTTCTCTGTGAAAATTGATATTTAGGTGTGGTTTGCGACTAACCTGGGATCTGGGATGGAGCCCCTACTGTGCGGGGATTGTGGGTGGTGAAGTTTATGTCAAGAAGGGCGCTACATACTTATGCAAGGAAAAATTCACCAAGAAGACATAACCACCAAGTGGACATAACATCTATGCCTTAAACACAAGGGCACCTAAGTTTGTAAAAGAAAAACTAATACAACTTAAATCACGTATTGACCCTCACATACTGATAGTGGGAGACTTCATTATCCTACTCTCACCAATGAACAGTGTTAGGGTCCAAGAGAAGCCCCCAAGAAAGACCAAAAGTTGCATATGCAATTTAGCAAGAGCATTTATTTCCAACGGGTTGGAGTGGCAAATAGTAAGCTTCTTTTAAGTGGAGTTAGGGGAATTCCAGGGAGGAGGGATTCATCTGGTGCTGATTGTTGGAGGAAAGATTAGTCTGGGAGGTGACTGGTTGGAAGTTGTAGTGGTTAGGGGTAGAAAAAGCTATCTTTAGCTAGCAGAAGGCTGGGGGAGGGTGGCATCTGCTGAGACAGCAGAAGGCTGTGGGGCACCTGCTGATTGGTTGCCCCTGAGTTGTGGTCTTCCCTAGAACTGCTTGCTCAGCTCCAGCCAGTTCCAGTAAACCGAAACTAAGGCCTGGTCCCTGGCAGGGCTAGTAGAAACCTGTCATGGCTCTAGTCTGGTTCCCTAGCCCTCTCCAAAACAGGTCATCCAGTCAAAAATTAAACAGAAAAATAGGAGAGTGAACAGATGTTATAAAACAAAAAGACCTAATAGATACTGACAGAACACTTCAACCAAACACAAAAGAATACACTTTCTTCTCTGCACCTCGTGGAACCTCCAAAATATTAATCATGCAATGCAAGTCTCAACAGATACAAGAAAATTGAATCATAAAGACATAGTTTAAAAAGTTGTATTCTACCAAATTAGAAAATCTAAAAGACCACTATGGATTAAAGCTAGATATCAACAACAACAAAAGCAACAGAAAGCTTAGAAATTCATGGAAATGAACAACTTTCTACTGAATGAAAAATGAGTAAAAACAAAGAAAGTAAAGGCTTTCTAGAATTCAATAAAAATGAATGCACAGCATACCCAAACTTACTGTACACAATAAAAGCAGTGTTAAGAAGCAAGTTCACAGTACTAAGTGCATACATAAAGAAACTGGAGAAAAGCTGGGCCTGGTAGCACATGCCTTTAATCCCAGTACTCCCAGAGACAAAGGCAGGCAGATCTCTGTTAATTCAAGGCCAGTTGGTCTACAAAGTGAGTTCCAGGACAGCCAGGGCTACACACAGAAAACCTGTCTCAAAAAACCAAAACCAAAACCAACACAAAACAAAACTACAGAGATCTCCTACCAGAAATTTAACAGCATACCTGAAAGCTCTGGAACAAAAAGAAGTAATCACACTCAAGAAAAATTGACAGCAAGAAATAATCAAATTGAGGGCCAAAATCAACAAAATAGAAACAAAGAAAACAATATGAAGAATCAACAAAACAAAGGATTGGTTCTTTGAGAAAATCAACAAGATAGATAGATCCTTTTCCAAACTAACTAAAAGCCAGAGAGAGAAGATACAAGTTAACAAAATCAGAAACAAAAAGGGAAACAACAACAAACACTGAGGAAATCCAGAGAATCATAAAGACATAGTTTAAAAAGCTGTACTCTACCAAATTAGAAAATCTAAAAGAAATAGATAATTTTCTCAATAGATACCACTTAACAAAATTCAATTAATATCAGATTAGCAATTTAAACAGACCCATAACCCCTAGTGAAATAGAAGCAGTCCTTAAAATCCTCCCAACTACTAAAAGTCCAGAGCCAGGAAGTTTTAGCAAAGAATTCTACCAGACTTTCAAAGAAGAGTTAGTGCCAAGATTCCTCAAATTATTCCACAAAATAGAAACTTAACATTGCCCAATTCATTTTATAAGATCATAGTTACCCTGATACCCAAATACATAAAGACCTAAAGGGAAAAAATGAGAATTACAGACCAATTTCCCTTATGAGTATAGCTGCAAAAAATACTCAATAAAATACTTGCAAACCAAATAGAAGAACACATCGAAAAGATCATGCACTATGGCCCAGTAGACTTCATCCCAGAGATGCAGCAATGGTTCGATATATGAAAATTGATAAATATAATCCATCATATAAACAAACCGAAAGACAAAAATCACATGATCGTCTCAGACGCAGAAAAGGCCTTTGACAAAATCTAACACTCCTTCATGACAAAAGTCTTGGAGAGATTATGGATAGAGGGGACATACCTAAATATAATAAAGACAGTTTACAGTAAGCCCATAGTCAACATCAACTTAAATGGAGAGAAACTCAAAGCAATTTGACTAAAATCAGGAACAAGATAAGGTTATCCACTCTCTCCATATCTATAAAATGCAGTACTTGAAGTCTTAGCTAGAGTATAAGACAACTGAAGGAGATCAAAGGGATACAAATTGGAATGGGAGATGTCAAAGTATCTTTATTTGCTGATGATATGCTAGGATACAAAAGTGACCCTGGAAACTTCTTCAAGGAAACTCATATAGCTGACAAATACTTCAGCAAAGTAGTTGGATGCAATATTAACTCACAAAAAACAGTAGTCTTTCTATATACCAATGAAAAATGAACTAAGAAAGAAATCATGGAAATAGCATCTTTCACAATAGCCTCAAATAGTATAAAATATCTTGGAGTAACTTTAACTAAGCAAGTGAAAGACTTGTATGATAAAATCTTCAAGTCATTGAAGAAAGAAATTGAAAAAGATATCAGAAGAGAGAAGTTCCCCCCATGCTCATGGATAAATAGAGCTACTATATTGAAAACGTATCCCACCAAAAGCAATCTACATATTAAACACAATCTGCATTAAAATTCCAACACAATTCTTCACAGACCTTGAAAGGACAATTCTCAGCTTCATGTGGAAAAACAAACAAACAACAAAACAAAACAAAAGCAAGAGAGCTAAAACAATTCTGAACAACAAAAGACCTGCTGGAGGTGTCACCATTTCCTATTTCAAGTTGTATTACAGAGCTATAGTAACAAAAACTGACATGTTGGTCAGTGGAATCAAATTGAAGATCCAGACATAAATCCATACATAAATCCATACCCTAAGAATATCTGGTTTTCAATAAAGAAGCTGGAAATACACACTAGGAAAAAGACAGCATCTTCAACAAATGGTGTTGGTCCATCAGGATGTCTGCATGTAGAAGGATTGGTGCAAATAGATCCATATATATCTCCCTGCACAAAACTCAACTCCAAGCAGAACTATACACATTGGTCCTGATAGAAAAGAAAGTGGGGAATAGCCTTGGCACAGGAAAAGACTTCCTAAGCAGAACACCAACATCACAGACACTAAGATCAACAATTAATAAATGAGTCCTCATGAAACTGAAAAACTTCTGTAAGGCAAAGACACCACCATCCCGACAATGTGGGAAAATATTTTTACTGACTCTACATCTGATAGAGGATTAATATCCAAAATATATAAAAATCTCAAGAAACTAGATATCCATAAACCAAATAATCCAACTAAAAAGTAAGTACAGATCTAAAAAGAGAATTCCCAAAACAGGTAATACTGTAATTAATGAGGCAATTCCACTTAATTTATCTAGCAATCAAGACAAGTTTATTTCTGAGATAACTTACAGCCAANAAGGGCTTAGGTACAGGATCTGGGAGAGAGGAGACACAATCCAGTGGAGAACTCTAGCTTGGTCTCCAGCCCAGCATCCAGGACCACGTGGGATCCAGAAGAAGAAGGGGCAAGCACATAGGCACCTCGAGTCTTAAGGGGCTCCTTCTGAGCCACGCCCCAGGGGGAGGTCCTAGGAGGGTGGCAGTTACCTATTGCCACTGTAGGGGCAGTGTTTCAAGGTCAAAGCTGGAACAGCTACCCACTACATCTCCCCCCTTTTGTCTAAATAAGAAAGTTTTAACCTAGTATAAAACTATTTACAATAGGAATGATTACCAAATATTGTCCAGAAGGAATAAGGGATAATAACCTAGACAAGATGAAACTACACGAACAAGAACACCACCAAACAAGAAACATATATTAAAATCCAGAGGAGTCTGGAGCACAAGTAAATGGTACATTCCAAAAGAACCTGAATCTAGTACTTAATACATTCTAGCTGAGATACAAGAAGATTGTAACTGTAACTATCTAGTCTTTAACTCTATCAAAGACCTGAGAAGGAATATAATAACACCTGAGAAATGGGAGAAGGCCGCAAGCAACTTTCAGGAGTCTTGAGAGAATAGACACAGTCACCTACAATTTCTCTGTATTGTTGGTGCATTTAGATTGGCTACAGGCCTAGAGTATCTGTCAGACCATTTTCAGAAGCAGGTTTTTTGAAAGACTATCTTACTCTGTCTTGGCAGAGTTCAATAGTTGGTTTTTCTTGTGTCCTGCTCATATCAAAGGGACAGTATTTGTACTGTCAGCGGTTGAGGCAAGGGCAGTTCTTTGCCCGATAGGTTATATTTGTGCCAAGAAGAGGACAAACTTCCAAAGGAAATGTCTCAGGTGCCCAACATTCTCTTGGGATCAGATAGGTGCTGCCAGGAGCAATTGTGTCTCACATCAATGGAATTCTAAGTTATCAAAACATTTAAATGTCCTATTTTCTAGGTCTATGAAGTGTTTGAAGACTACCTATCCATTTGACATATGTTTCTGTAAGTCTGGAGAATCTAACTATCTAACATAACTATAGAAATAACAAGCATGAGTGACTATAACTCAGTAAGTCGTCTCTACTAAAATAACTTAAGGACTAAGGCTTCACTTAACAAAATAAACAGTCTGTAAGCAGATGTACCGTATGGACAATGACCTCAAGATTGTGACAATATACAAAATAGCTTAACCAGAGGTAGGAATGTATATATAGTGGAATATGCAATATAACAATAATCCTAAATATATATCAATATAAAAAATATCCTGAACAGAGAAAGAACATGCATACAGTATGACAAATATAATTTTACATTTGTATCAATATACAAAATGTTTCAAACAAGAATAAAAATGCATGTACATTACAACAAATATAGTTCTGTATTTGTATCAATTTATAAATTATCTTAAAATAGGAATATAAAAATAGTTTGCATTTGTATCAATATANAAGAATNAATATNAGTGNAAATTNTNTAANGNTGATTATTTTACTGAATTAGTTTACTAGTAAATACAATAATCTACCTTAATATCCTATACCTATCCATTCCCCTTTTTCTTTTCTAAAATAGAATACTGAGTCCAAATTTTATTGTTCCACCTCAACCCTACAACCATCCATTCATAACCCTGAGAAAAATGAAACATTTGGGAAAGGGGCATCATTTTTTTATAATTACTTTATGTTGTTAAAGGGGCAATGGTATCTCTGTGGTGTGTTTTAAGAAAACTTAGATTTTTAAGTCTCAATAGGGCTATCTATAGAGTATGTAGCTAGTCTCAGAAATAGATAAGATTGTCTGAGATTTTGGATGGAAGTGTAGTGTGATGGACCATCTCATCTTAGGACTGTCCTGAAGATTTTTTAGTCTGAAGCTGATCATGAATAATGTTCTCATGGCATCATTTTAGACTGAGTAGAGTTGTTGTTGTTGTTGTGGTAGGACCCCTTCTTTTTTTGGGCATTTAGAAATTGCTATTGGAGAAGACATTTTTTTTTTACTGTGGAAAACTTGAACATTTATTAATATCAAAATGGAAAGTTTGAATTTAAAGATGACATGACATATAAGAAAGAATTCCAAGGGATCAAGAATAAGCATGGAGAGAAATAGAATCTGGTGACAATAGTCCCTTCTTATTTTTATTTTTATTTTTTTTGTTCCACACTAGGTGGCTCTGATGCTGAGCACTGCCAAGGAAGCAAGATGTAATGGAACATAGGTAATGCCATGAAGCCACATGGAAAAACATAGATTAATAGAAATGGGTTGAATTAAGTTGTAAGAGGTAATTAGTGATAAGCCTGAGCCATAGGCCAACAGTTTGTTATTAATATTAAGCCCATGCCTGGTTATTCAGGTACTGGTAGGTGGGAAAGATTTATCCAGCTACAATTGGCAGCCAGACATTTGGCAAGAATTCCCACATAAAATTTAAAAAAGCTTTAAAAAACATTCTAAAATGGAGCTAAGTGAAGCTTCTTAGTCCATGTTTCTCACACAGTTGCAGTACAGAGACACCGCAGCATTCAAGCTTCAGCACAGCATGGTATATTCCTGCCACAGTACATAGAGGCCTCTCCAAGCCACGTAGCACACTACATGGCAGATTTAGCTTTTGCTATGAGGTTTCTGGGCTGCACGCTGCTTGGTGGAGACATAGACTCACTGCTTCCCAGAGTTGGTGGTGAATACAGCCATGTTGAAAAACTGAGTGGGGTGGAACCAGCAGCCAAAGCTGCAGATTCAATCCTATCTGAGCACCTTAACAATTTAAAACTCTCCTGGTCAGAAAAGGATTACAGATACACAATAAAACAGATTCAAAAGGAAAAAAACCTCTAAACAGTTTACAGTGTGTGTAAAAATGTATATAGGTTTGAAAGAGAGAGGGAAAGGATTATAGGCAGGTATATAAAGAAATAAATATTTAAAAAAATAAAATCTTTAAAGAGACAGTAAAAGTAATATGAAAGTTAAGCCATGAAAGATACACAGAGAGTCTGGATTATGTATATTATGTGTTTTCTTCGAATTTTTTCACTGTTGATGCGCTAACTGCAGAAAGACATTTGATTGTAAAGGCTTCTAAGTCAAACCAACATATATATTTTAAAGGAATTTTGACTTCAAGGATATGTTGCTTTGAAAAAGAGGTTCTGCTTTTGTTGCCACAGAAGATAGGAACCAGTGGATTGCTTCCAGGTTAATATAGTTTGATCAAGCAAGACCCTCTGAAAAATCTCCAATGGGAACAAGTGGCCCAGATGATCCAACATTTCAGAGCACCTTTGTTACAGTCCTCTCTGAGTCCTGCATTCAGAAAGACTTCAATGCTGCTGGCTGAGATGATCCAGCCTCATAGGTTACTCCAGTCAGGACTTGATTATTATCCTAAATTTTCTCAGGGTCCCTCAAAGATTACCAACACCTCCAATCAACAGGAAGTAGCCTAGAAAACTATGCCCACATTCTCAAAAAATGGATTATGGATGTTTGTCTTTGTTTAGGGGGTTTGGTTACAAATTGTTATTGGTCATAGTCAATCTCTTTCTAAAAGAAAAAAGGGGATATGATATAGAAATGATTTTTAAAAAGATAGATTATTGAATCTACTNTTTGAGACAGGGTTTCACTGTGTAGCTTTGGCACCTTTCCTGGAACTCACTTGGTAGCCCAGGCTGGCCTCGAACTCACAATGACCCGCCTGCCTCAGCCTCCCGAGTGCTGGAATTAAAGGCGTGCGCCACCACCACCCGGCCTTCAAAATACTTTTTATTGATATAGATTTTGTTTATTGATACAAATTTAAAGTTAATTTTGTTATTATTCTATGTATATTTATACTCTTGTTTAAGGTATTATGTTTATGCAAATCATTTAAAATTGTAATGTATAATTAAGAAATACAGATTAATAATTATTCATCTATGAGAATCAAATTTATAGTTATGTTAGTTAAATTTTCTAGGTATACACAGATATATTTTAATAAGGTAGATAATCTTCAAACACTTCAATATGGAATTTAAATGTTTTTTAACAGAATATGGAATTTAAAATGTTTTTAAGAACTTAGACTTTTCTGGACATGAGACACATCTGCTTCTAACAACACCAATTTACTTCAAAGAGGATGATGGACACTCCATATGGAATTTATCTTCTTCTTGACAAAACTTGCCATTTGGGCAAGAAACTGCTCTTGCCTGGACTGCTTGACAAGATGTTGTATAAACTGGATATGCAGGACCCATTGGAAAGTGACCACTGAACTTTGCCAAAACAAGGTGGGATGGTCCTTCAGGTTCCTACTTTGCAGTAGAAACTACAAGACATTCTTCAGGACACAGATAAAAGTGACTGATGAACTTTGCCAATAGGCAAAACAATCCTTCAAATTTCCTGCTTCACTAAAAAGTCTACCAGAGACTCTAAGCCTGTAGGCTAAAGACAGATGCCCCAACATTGCAGAAGAACTTGGAGTGACTGTCCAGGCAGCCAGATGTCTCTGTCATTTCTAGAATTTTGGAAGTTGCTTGCAATGCACTTCCTGTTTACTCAGGTAATATTATATCCTTCTGGGATCTTTTATAGAGTTGAAGACTTGATAGTTATAATTATAGTTTTCTTTAGTTATGATAAAAGATAAATTAGATATGAAACTTTAGACTCACAAAAATAGGATAGATGATAGAGTATTTTCCTTATTTTGCCAAATACAAATAGACTAAATATTGTAACTGCAATTCTTGTTTGATACCTGTTTTGTTATATGTAATTGTACTTTATTAAAATGAAAACCTTCCTTTTTGATAAGACAAAAAAGAGAAAGTGCTGTGGGATGGTCTTTCTGTATGCTGTGAATGTGTGTTGCTACCATTGATTAATAAAGAAGCTGCTATGCCTGTAGCAAGGCAGAATAGAACCAGGTGAGGAATCCAAGCAAAGATACTAGAGTAAGGAAGGTAGAGGGAAGAGACACTGAGCACTGCCGGGGGAGCAAGATGTAATGGAATACAGGTAATGCCACAAAGCCAAGTGGCAAAACATAAATAGAAATATGGGTTAATTTAAAATGTAAGAGCTAGTTAGTAATATATCTGAGCTTTTTACCAAAAATTTATAATTTGTATTCAGCCTCTGAGTTGATTATTTGAGATCAAGGCCATTAGGACATGGAAATTTCCATTTTCAGTGGCATGCAGGCAGACATGGTGCTGGGGAAGGAGCTGAGAGTTTTATATCTTGATTCACAGGCAGCAGAAGTAGACTGTGTCACACTGGGCATAGCTTGAGCATGTAAGACCTCAAAGCCTGCCTCTACATTGAAACATTTCCTCTAACAAAGCCACACCTCCTAATAGTGCCACTGCTTACGGGCCAAGTTCTCAAACACACAAGTATATGGGGCCCATAACTATTCAAACCACCACAGAAATCAGTATGACATTTCCTCAGAAAGTTGGGAATCAATTTACCTCAAGACCCAACTATACCACTCTTGGGCATATACTCAAAGGACACTTCATCCTATCACAGGGATACATGATTAAAAGTATTCTTGATGCTCTAGTCATAATAGCCAGAAACTAGAAACAGCCTAGATGTCCCTCAACAGAAGAATGGGTAAAGAAAATGTGGTACATATACACAATGGAGTATTACTCAGCTGTTAAAAATTGACATCATGAAATTTGCAAGCAAATGGATGGAAATAGAAAAAAATCATCCTGACTGAGGTAACCAAGACCCCAAAAGATCAATATGGTATGCATTCACTTATATGTGGATATTAGCCATTAAATAAATCATAATCAACCTACAATCCATAGACCTAAGAGATTAGGTATAAAGAAAGGGGCTAGGGTGGACACATGGATCTCCCTGGGAGGGATAAATAGAATCGATTTTATGGGTGAACTGGAGCCAGTGGTTGGGGAAGGATGAGAATGGGAAGATCATGTTTGGGAGTGGGAGAGGATATAGAGTTGAAGGGGCATGGTAGGGAGAGACAGCTACGATTGAGGGGCATTTGATGGGTGATATGGGAACCTAGTGTAGTGGAAGCTTCCTAAAATATATGAAGTTGATTCTAATAAAATCTCCTAGTAATGGAGGAGACAGAGTCCTATCTGGTCATCTCTTGTTACCACATGAGTCTTCTAGTACCAGGAGTGGGTTGCATTCAATTGAGTTCTCAGCCCAAGGGTTCCCATGGAAATCCATAAGTAATCCAGGCTGTTGCCAAGACAAAGGGTTACTCTGTACAAACTGACACCTGAGCCCTGTTGCTGAGGACAACACCCACAGAACTCATTGAACATGGAGAAATCGAGCTGGTGTTTTCATGAGGCCTTTAGCCCTATGTTCTTTGGTTTATGTTCTTAAAGGTTTAAGCCTTTACTCCTATGTTCTCTGGTTTATGACTTTGGTCTGGGAAGATACTCTACAGGCTACCAGAACTGAAATCTAAACACCAACCAAGTCATAAAAACTTTGACATACAATATGTACTGCCTGAAAGATATGCTACAATAATGGTGGCACAGAAATTGTGTGAGTAGTCAACCAATGTCTGATTTGATTTAAGGCCCACTCCATGAGATAACACTTGTACCTGACACTGTTTTGTTGACCAAGAACAAGAGACTAGATAGCCCAGAGACTCAGGGCAAATCCAACACTACTGTTCAAAGGAAAAAAAGTATAAATAAAATGACTCTTGATGATCTTTTGCTATACTCATAGTTCAGTGTGTTATTTAATCATAATCAGAGAAGCTTCCTGCTGCAATAGGTGGGTGAAACACAGAGACCTAGAGCAAAACATTGCACAAGTGAGAGAGTTCTTGTAACACACAGCTCTAAATGGCATGTCTTCATCAAATCCCCCTTCTCAGATAGATCTTAGGGAACTCCGTGGAAGAGGAAGTAAAAGAGTATAAGAGCCAGAGGGGATGAAGGACATCAGGAGAAGAAGGCCCTCTGAATCAACTGAGCAAGGCTCATGTGAACTCACAGAGACTGGAGCAGCAAGCACAGGGCCTGCACAGGTCTGTACCAGGTCCTCTGTGTATATGTTATAGCTTTCAGTTTAGTGTTTCTATGAAATTCTTGAATGTGTGAATAAGCGAGTCTCTGATTCTTGGGCCTGCTCTTGGGCATCCTTTCCTTCAGTTGGGTTGCCTGGTCCACACTTTGATCTGATAGTTTTTGTTTTATCTTGCTATATTTTACTTTGTCATATTGGATTGTTATCTCTTAGAAGCCTGTTCTTTTCTAATGAGAGACAGAAAGGGGTAGATCTAGGGGTGAGGGAAAGTGGAGAGGAACTGGGAGGAGTAGAGGGAAGAGAAATTGTAAACAGGTTATATTGTATGAGAAAGGAGTCTATTTTCAACAACAACAACAAAGTAAAATTTAAACAAAGAAGGAAACTACTAGTATTTTAAAGCCCCTAGACAGTGTGCATGTTAAAATCTAAATTGCCCACTAGTATTCATATAAAGTTATTACCCACACATCATTTTCTAGTTTTACCACCCATTTATTTTTCCCACAAAACTAAATGTAGCTTTGAGAAGTAACATCAACAATACAAAACCAAATTGTCTTTTGTGTTTTTCATGTTTATATATATTTTAATGTTTCCTTTGAAATAGTATTATATCACTTTTCCCTCACCCCTTCCCTCCCTCCAGTGCATCTCAGGTATCCTCCTTCTCACCCCTTCTATTCCCCTCAAGTCAATGGCTTTTCTTTATTATTCTTATGTATATGTGTGTGCATTTGTGTGTGTGTGTGTGTGTGTGTGTGTGTGTGTGCGTGCACGCATGCAAAAATCTATACAAATACAACTTTCTGAGTCTGTTTTGTTGGTGGTGTGTATATGGTTTTAAGGATTGGACATCCCTAGGAGAGACTAATTCTCCTTCTCCCAGCAGTCATTTGTTGCCTTTAGTTCTTTGTTTGGGGTTGGAATGCTGCAAAAGTTTCCCTGTTTAATATACACATTATTATTAAAGAGGGCATGGAGGTTTAAGGTCCCAGACTCAGTCTAGTAATTACACTTGATCAATCTTGTATTTTCACTACTTTAAAAACCAGTTCTGTCAGGATGTCCCATGTGCCAGTCTGGAGAAAAACGAAGCATCAAGACTGAAAGAGTTGCTAGGCATATAGCCTTCCTGCTCTCCATCCCGGGATAGTGTCCTCATCTAGAATGTATTATTAAGGATTTATTACCATGGCAGTTTTCTCTCTGCACCTGATGAACTGAAGCTTCTAAATCCCAGCTAAGATTAACTTCAGATCTAGTTTCAGGGAAACATAAATAATAAAATCTCTGAATATTCTCCTGTCCATCCTCCATCAATCATGAGATTGTAATCAGACATCCCAGGCCCCACAGTGCTTTCATCCAATCACAGGTCAGATGGACCGATGACCCCACTAGAGAAGCCTCTGTGCTGAAAGTTCACAGTAGGGTGAAGGATGCTCCATTGAGCACAGATTACTGTGGTGAATTAACTCTGCTAGTATGTGGCATGCGGAAGATTTATAAATTCCCATACCCAGTTGTGAATTGTTAAAACTTTGCAAGTAGAGTAAGAGTCTGCAAAAGAGATTGCAAAATGAGGGGCTTGATGTTGAAACCATGTGTCCAAGGAAAGGTGACAGTTACCTCTTTGGTTAGACTGAATCAGTTGCAGTCAAGGTAACTAGTGCAGGGAAAGTAGAACAGCTGCATCATGACAGAGAGAAATAAGTTGCTAGTGGCAGCCAGTGGACCAAGCCTGTTGCTGTCCTGCTCTGGAAAGGCAGTTGATGGAGATATGTTCTGTATGCTGTGAATATGTGTTGCTCTGATTGATTGATAAATAAAATGCGGATTGGCCAGTAGCCAGGCAGGAAGTATAGGTGGGATAAACAAACAAGGAGAATTCTGGGAAGAGGAAGGCTGAGTCAGGAAATGCTGCTAGCTACCACCAGGAGCAGGAAGATGTGAAGGTACTGGTAAGCCACGAGCCGTGTGGCAAAGTATAGATTTATAGAAATGGGTTAATTTAAATGTAAAGCTAGTCAGTAATAAGCCTGAGCTAATGGCCATATAGTTCATAATTAATATAAGGCTCTGTGTGTTTACTTGGGTCTGAGCAGCTACAGGACCACGTGGGAGCCCAGGCGGGACACAGAAAAACTTTATCTTACAGGCAGTTTCCCTTTATCTATCAGAACTCTACTGTTCCCTCTTGGGCACAAAAGCAGTCACCCCTAAAATGCCCTGCTTTATTGGCTATTCCATATTCAGAGACCATTTAAACCAAAGCAACTGAAATGTTATTGACTGAGACATTGTTTTTTTCCTTTTGGTGGGAACCTCATAAGCAAAATTAATTCAGCCACAGGAAATAAAGAGTTATTTGATATGTGTTGAAAGGTGAAGGTAAATAAGTTCATAACACAACTGTATTTATTAACTTTATTTTTACTGATTTTCCATATCCAGGGCTTATGGTTATTTTTAGATGGCATCAAATTTGTTTTCCCCATGTTTATGACTACTTTCTTGACCTTATGATTTCCTGACAACATTAACTTGGAAAATTGTCATGCTTACATAATGACATATTTATCACTGATTAGGCCTCCTAGCAACACTTCCATAGTGATGCTAAGAGTTAGCCAGGAAATATTTAGATAGAAATACAATAAAAAATTACTTTATAAAAATCCAGGACATAAAAGGATCTCTTCTCCTTCATCAACTCTTGACCTTTGCTATTGCATCTAAGATCATGAAATCATTTCTATGTTAACTACAAATAAAATTACACATTTCAAAATTCTCCAGTTCCTTGAATACCTCATTCTAATGTATAAATGGAAGGGGTAGCTATATACATAACTGAGAGGAATAGCCATATACATAACTGAGAGGGATAGCCATAGCATATCCCTCAGGGAAGTCCTCACATTCTTGATAGAATATTTTAATTTCCAGTGAAAAGGAAGATAATTAGGAAACCTGAGAGCATTCTTTCCTCCTTCTCATATGTGCACACACACACACATGCTGACACATCCTCTTCATGGCTGTCTCAATATGAGCTGGCAGCTCTTGGATTACTGTAGAACAGTAAACACTCTCAACATCAGTCATGAATGATTTTTCTAAATGTCTATCCATAGGTGCCATTTAATGAAGCCCAAAGTACTCAGCAACACACTAATTCTGTTTCTTTCAGGGTTGTTGATATAGTAACTAATGATAGACCAGTGTGCCAAAAAAAACCATAAACTACAATCTTAGCAAGCCTAAAAGACTAGATTGTTTTTTTTAAATGTTTCATAAGTCAAAGACAAACCAGTCTGTTCATAATTTGCAGGAT
>LZPO01067110.1:0-12843 GCA_001675575.1 Neotoma lepida
ACCCAGACAAAACTTTCTCCTACACCTTCCAATTCAGAGAAGCTAGCATCTGCCAGCGGGTGTGAATGTGCACATGTGTGTGCGTCTGTGTGTAAGTGTTTATGCATGTGGTATGACTTGAGCCCAGAACTCTAGGCTGGTTGAAGGAAAAGCTTGCTCAGTCAGAGTCTAGCACTACTGGACTTCAAGACCCCAAATAGAATCTACATCACCTTGAGATGGGAGGAGAAAGGGCCACATAGGTACCACCCGTGTGTCAGGCATGGTGCCCACATCCATCATTCTCAGAGTAAGGGCAGGACGAAGGTGAGTGAACCCCCCTTGCAGATCTTACAGGGGGTTTGAGAAGGTCAGCCCTTGGGATGTGTCGAGCCACTCTCCATGACAGTCACTTAACCTTTGAGAACCTCAATTGACTATCTGGAAGTAACGTCTCAGTTTGGGACTGAAGGCTGGGGTGATAACCCTACTCTGCTTAGTCTCAGGATTAGAGTGAAGGGGAACTAAGGGAGATTGTGAATTTTTTTAATTGTCAAGTACTGTGACAATTAAGGATTATAATTATTTTCCACGACAGTAATAATAAGCTAAATTTGATTCTGGCATAAGAATGCAAATAGCTGAAACTCAGTGATGTAGAACAGATCAATTTGGGGAAATTATACCTCATCTGCATTTCACAAAGCTAACAGCAGTGCACATTGCCATGGTTCTGAGAAGGACCAGAAGAAAAGAAAAGTTCATTAATTCAGCGAGTCCACCCAATTTCTGTCGAATCAAAGGCACAACAATTTATTCATGAATATGATGCTGAGCTTAGGGGAAGACTCAATGATTAAAATATACTCTTAAAGGCTTTAAGAGACTTTAAGCAATCATTTGCATTCTAAATAGACCTTGGTGACCCCACCTCCTCAAAACCTTAGAGCACAACATAATGCAAAGCCAGCAGCTGCCTGGCAAGGCTCCTGCTGCTATTATAAAGCAGTCTGTGGGTTCTTGTTTTGCTTAGACAATAGGCTGGATAAACAAGTGTGCATAACCAGGAATCAATCAGGCTAACCCGGCTCTGCTTTGGCAAGTTTTCTAGGCCAGTTCTGAATTTAGATACACTATCCTATTATTCAACCATATTACCTACCATATGNCCCAATTTTAAGTTTGAAAGAAAAATGTCTCTGTTGCTATGCAGACTCCTATTTTTTTCTTTAACTTAGTTCCCCTTGTTGAGACTACAAAAGCACCAGTAACTAGAATTCCTCTGCTTGTCCTTCTCCCACAAGGCCCATCATCCTTAAACTGCTGACCAAGCCCCACGGCCTGGGGCCACTCAGATGGTGCTCTGGGAACCCACTGCTGCTCGTGTCCCTTGAAGAATGTTAATCATTTTTAGTAAAGAGGAAGTGTCCACAAGCACCAACTCATGACATGCAAGAGCTGTATTGGATTCCACGAAGAGAGAGAAGCCTAGAAGTTCCATGGTTTTCCACTAACTCCAAGGCAGTCTTGAGGTACCCAGAATGACATCAACTTCTTGGCTTTAACTGACTCTCTATCACTCCCTCTCCCTTCAGCCTGTTCTTCTCTTGTTTGCCAAGGCAACTCTACCACCAACTCCTTCCATGATGTATGACCAAGTATGGCCCCATACCTACACTTCATTACATACATTCATACAAACAGGTGCTCAGAGCGCCACAGAACAGCTCAACCAACAGCCAACTTCCAAATCCCACTTAGGACTCAGCTACAGCATTCTGCAAATTGAATTTTCTAATTCTAGATTTTTCTGTCCTGTTGTTACCTATGTGCCAAACCATGTGTTTCAAGTTTAAGGCTTAAAAAACATGACTCTGCGGCCTTGTGCCCTTTAGTTCTTTCTGACTCATTCCTAGCTGTCTTTGAGCTCAGGGCAATCTCCTACACCTCTTCTGCCAAATGATTTCTGGGCCAAGCTTGGTGAGAGAGAACGTACTCATGTCCCCCAAACACAGTAGTCCCTTCCTCAGCTCAAGAGGAAAGAACTGATCCAAGTCAGATGCCTAGGGATGAGATTTCATTTAGGTATAAGGCTTGAATCAGTCTTATTTCTCTGCATTTGGGCTTCTGAAGTTTTTCCACATTGTTTCTAATTTGGAATGTTAGAAAGGGGAGAAATTAAAAATCACTGATCTAGAGATAATGAAATATCTTGGTGGTTGTTACACTAAAAACCACACAGCTGAGAGGGGTTTGGAAAATCTTAGAAGGCCATTTGACTGGGCTGTGTATGGTGCAAAACTGGGAAAGTTCAGAGCCAGGGAGCCCTGAGGGTTCAGCTTTCCTCCCAGTGAAAACACAGGAAGCGCTGTGTGCACACTGGCCTTCACCTTCATCTCCTGGAAATGGTGGAGGAGAGTAGGAATTGCTCTTTGGGTTGGGACTCTCCAGACATCCCTAACGTGTGGCTTCACTCCATGACCTATGAGTCTTGCTCAAAGTTAACAGTTAACCCTCAATCTCTGCAGGGCAGCTTTGCCTGTACTAGCTAGCCAACCTTGCTCACGGGGAAGCCAAATGGCTTTGATTAACCACAGCAATAAAGGAAATTCAGGAGGCCCACCCAGCCTAATATCAGCTCTCAGGATGCTCAGCCCCTCATCACCGAAGGTTGCTGATCTTTCTCCCTCAAGGACTGTATGAGAACTTCTAATTATCCTGGCTGGCTTCTGGGACTCCCTCAGGGATGCTTTGCTGCAGCATTTCCTCCCACTGCAACATGGGAAGACGTCTGTGTTGATGACACACTTCTAGTTACAGATCCACTATATAAATCCCGCTACACTCCACTCTACTCCCTACTCCCTCTGGAGCAGTAAGACGGACAGCCACTAAATCAGACATTTGGTGGCTTTAGAGTCGCAAGTCCTTTGCACACACAATACCTTATGATGTTTTCTCTGTCATGCTTGAAACCTCCCAGTGAACTACTAACACTGTTCAAGGTCCTTCTCTTGGGTTCCTTGCATGGACCTTCCGGTGAAGTTTTTGTCTTTCTTGAGGAGCACTTAATGTATATAAACAGATTCAAAGGCAACATGATTGCAAGCCTCACAGTAGCAGCCCTATACCATGCCAGTGGGTCCCCAGTGCCATGGCAGCTGGTCCCTGCTGGAACAGGCCAATAACTTCAATTAGTCTTAGTGCATTTGTTGCTGACTCACTCCTCTATAAAAACACTGTGTTTCTTAAAATAGCATTCACGTCTGTAGTTTCATGGTGCTGTGAGCAAATACCTGGCAGAGGTAGTCTATGGGGAGAGGGGGTTGTGTGTTAGCTGACAGTTTTAGGGGACACAGTCCATCAAGGTGGGGAAAGCATGAGGGCTGGGCATTGTTCATGGTGGTGGGAACTTGTGGCAAGGCTTGCTACACCTCAGCAGATCATGAAGCAAAGGTTAATAAAGCTGGAACTGGGCAGGTTATGACCCACAAGATCCACACTCTAGTGACTCACTTCTTCCAGCCACGCCTCCTAAAGGTTCTCACTACCTCCAAGACAGCGCTATCTGCTGGAAACAAGTGTTCAAACATGGCGGGCAGAGTGGACACTTCACAGTGTAGCTGTCTCTGTATGGACCAGATCTAACACTGACGTCCAGTTTGATAAAGATTTTTGTAGTCATTGTTCATTTAACCAAGCCACGAGGTCCTGCTTTCATTTGAGTCTACTTTTCTGGGAGCTGAAGGCCGTATTCTTCTCTAAAACAGTAATTTTGATGTCAGAGCAGTTTCTACCACTTCTTTCAAGCTTTCCCCATCTTCAGTGCTTTTGTCTGTTCACCAACACTTGTTTGTATATAAGCCCAGTGATTTAGCTATCCCAGAAGGTGCTTCTGTGGCTCAGGTCTATGATTATTACTTTAATCCAATAAGTAGAAGATTGTGCCTTAGGCAAAAATCACACTCGTCAATCCCCAAAATGTAACCTGCACAGAGCTGGGTTTACTTGTGGCTCATTTTATATGGGATTACAGCCTAAATCAAACTTTGGAAGAATGGAAACCTCTTACATATAGTCTGATGAGATTCATCAAGCCTGATTCTCCTTCCTTAGGGTTCCCACCTCTTCAGTAATTAGAAGTGGTCATGTGACTGGGTTTTGACCAATGAATTGCCAGTGGATATGTTTTGCATCTATTTTGTAGACATGAACTATAAGAGTATTCCACATTGTTTCTTCCTCTTCTGGCTTTATGGTAACAACTTTTGAGACAGTGGAAGGTGTGTTAAAGCAGCAGCAGTTCATGGTGGAAGAGCTGCTCATGATTCAGAAGAAATACTCAGGGCCCTTTGTGAACTCGGACACTTTCTATCATGTTGCATCTGTTTATCATATCAGTTAGAATTATGTAACCTCCATGTCAGAATGAGGACATTCTTGATGTGGCACATCACTCAGGAAAAACTTCTGCTTTGTTTGATGGGGACCAGGGACTAACCTCGGGGCTCCATGCCTGATAGGCAGCACTCAACCCAGAACCACGTCCAAGCCCCAGAGAAATTTACTAATATTTCTTTTGCAGACACTTTCTCACTTCCTTCTTCCCATCCACCTATCTCTTGCTGGGAGTCTCTGCTTCCAAGCCCTGAATCTGTGGGTGATCCCCTGAGAACTGTGACCTGCTTCCCACTCCTTTGGGGAGATGCTGTTTGGTAAATTTCAAAGGCTTGTTGCTGACATATAAGTTATGACTTAATAGGTTATATATAGTCCCCACCAGTTTTACTTAGCCCCAGTGAAAGCAAGGGAGAACCCTATTCTAGACTAAACTGGACAGATAATTTTTGAAATTCCAAAATAATCTAATGTAAAATAATTAAAATAAGGTGGTCTTATTGTACAGTGTTCATCAAAACAGCATCATATATTGTATTCCTCACAAGAAGAGAGACCCCAGTGGATGAAATCACCCACTAGCTCTCAACTCTTAGTGAGAGAACCCACCCCTAGCTTTTCTTCCAAGCAATAGCCCACTTCTTACTCCCCTAGGGCTGCTGGGCTCTGCAGGGCAGCACAGGGATCCAGGCGCTCTTTATAGGAATCCCACCACAGAGCAAGGAACTCTCACTCTGACAACGAAATGTCCCAGTCCATACATGACAAATGTCCTAGCCCATACGTGACATGACACATCTCTTCCAGCCATGAGTCAATTTCCATAGCAAGTCACAAGAGAAGGCAATCCTACCACAGGCCCTGGAGAGAGAGGAAGCCTGGCTATGGACAAGTNCTCAGCACTGGGACATGAGATCCCCTCTGACAGCTCTGAGGTTGGTTTCCTAATATTTATGCTATGAACTTCCAATAAGTTCTTTTATGTTTTTCTCAAGCACAAAACTCTCTTCCAGCAAGTCATTTTGACTTTCTTTTTCCACCCTCAACAAATTAGAAAGAGCACAGTGCAGAGGAACTGGTGTCCTTTAAGATTGACCAGAGCAAAGGCAATAAGAATGACCTTCTCTCAGGAGCTGGCCTGGGAGGCCATCTGAGTTGAGGTGGGTGTTTTAGCATCATGTTCCCTATCTCTCTCTATCCCAAATCATACAGCTTTCCACTATGATAAAAATATCCAAGCCTCTGTCATTTTAGCAAGATTTAATTAAAACTGCCCTAAATTAAGAAAATCCAGTCATTGTTTGCATTCCTAGATGCCTATGTTTAGTTGAGTTGCACGTAAGCAGAGAAATGAAAAATTAGCTTAATCTTTTGGCTGCAGGAAAGAGTGTGAATTGGTTTTCTGTCACTCGTAGGAACATCTTGTGTCTTCCCTCAGCTGGGTATCTGATGGAATTGCTTCTTCCCACCCTCCTAAAGGCCTCTGAGGACAAGTTGCTGCTTGACTCTGCCCTGGAGAAACCTCGAGAGTCCAGACAGACCTGCTTATGGTGCAGGGGGCAACAGGCTCCTCCCCAGAACAGCTGTGGCCCACCCAAGCTGTGGAGCTACTGACAGCTGTTCCCAAGGGGCCTAGATTAGAAAAGGGCACTCTTAACATACGGTACTTGTCACCCTCAGAGCAGAGCAGTGTGCTGGGGAGGTGTTTAGGAACCTCCTGTCTTAGAAGAAAAAAATGACTCTGGGAAGCTTCCAGAATCCCTAGGTGGGAGGAATGGCGGCAGGGAGGCTGTGAGCATGGTGTTTGACACAGCCTCCAGGAGTGAGGCTGTTTGACGCTAAGCTCCAGTGCTGGCACTGCTTGGCTCTGCGTCCTTAACCATGGCTCTCGAGCTTCTTGTGCCTCTTTGTCCTTCAGATAATCATGGTGCATTCCACATGGGTCTGCCATATTAATTAGCCTCATCCCTAGATGTTAACCCTCAGAACAGTGTCTGGCTTACAAGTATCCAATATATGCTAGCTTTTATAATTATTGCAAGGGACCCTCCCTTTCAAGTTTCTCTCTACCTCTGAGAACCCCACTTGACTTCCCATGGCAGCCTCTCAGACAGGCTCACTGGCAAACACTGGAGAACTTTGGGTTTTATTTTTAATCCAAGAAACTGTTTACCTTGAGAGACGTGTGAGCAATGTTGATAGAGGTGGGGGTCTCTAAGCAGGATGGGACCTCGAGAGCCAGCTAGGGTTTGGGTCCAGCAGGAAGGTTGTCATGAGGAACAGCTTGGAGCTAGGGAATCATTCAGCAAACCCAGAGCAGACTCAGGCCCTGAAAGTAACCATGGAAACAGGAGCCCACAGAGGCATCCAGGGTGTGGGATGGGTAGGTGGGCGGAGGGATCGATGGGCGATGGATGGGTAGAAGGGTGGGTGGAAGTTGCTTTCACAGCAGAAGGGTAAGGGCTCGGGGCAGCAGCTGTAAGCACGTTGGAGCTGAGGTTTGGGGAGCTGGGAGAGTGTCCTAGGCAGACAGCTGGGCATGGTAAAGGACAAATGGCTTGGAGNAGAAAGTGAATCCTTCCTGAAATTTATTCCAAGTTCCTAGCTAGGATGTGGTCTAGATCAAGGCAAGAGGAGGGGAGAAGTCTTAGACTGGTCTTGTGCTTCTACCCTGATCTGGACGAATTCTGACACAGATTCCTGCATCTGAGCACCACTCCCTGCGTGGACATTGATGGGGTCTCCCCAGCCTTTTCAATGCTCCCCTCAGCTGTAGCTTGAAGGCATAGAAATGCATCCAGTGCAGTAAGAACAAGTCCAATTAAGCACCCCCCACGCACACACAACATTGATGCTACCCTTGGAGTCAGCCTGGGGCTGTGGTGAGACTGGGCATCTTGTACCAACTGTGTGTGTGTCCTGGTTTTGTAGCTTCCAAGTCTGGCTGCCAGACTGTGGCCTACATTGACATCTTCCACTCTTCTCCTTCAGTCTGACTCCCTACTGCTTCAGCCCAGAGTCTGGACCAGTCTCTTCACACGTACAGTATGGAAAAGGTCAGGATGGGAAATATTATACAGAAAAAAGAAAAACAAAATTCTAGCCAAGGCTGAGACCATTCCTCTGAGTCAGCTTAGGGATTTCTGGAGGAGAGCACCTTGGGCCATGAAGTCCTTCCAGGTAAGGCTGGTAAATAAGGGCTCTGTGGTCCCCTCTTCCCATCTGGGAAGAAAAGGGTACAAGGTGTCTATCCAACTGCAGCATGCTGCTGCCCCCAATTTCTTTGAACCACTTTGTCTCTTATACCATTACCACCCACCTGTGGTTATATGTGGCAAATGATTGATGTCTGGCCAAGCAACATGGACAGAAGTGAAGTCTGCCACTTCTAGACCTGGCCTCGAAAGCATCTAAACATCCTGTACCACACTTCTCTGCTATTTCTAGGCTTAATGTAGACGATCCTTGGAAAGGACTCAGGCTTTCGGAGCTGGGTCCCCAGGATCGTGTTGTGCTCCAATACATATAATAGGAGTGAGAAACAACCCACTCAATCTGTTAAACCTCTGGGACCAGAAGGCCTTGTTACAGCAGTCAGCCCACCAAGTAGCCCACCAGACACTTGGGATAGTCAAGAGGTAGATTTTGGAACTACAAAGGCATGTTTGGGTCTAAACAGCCCTCATTTGGTGGACTTCAGTAAAAGAAGGCAACAACAGTTTCCGGGCTAAGGTGAGAGGCAAGCAGTGACTTGCTGGGGCAGAACACACCCAGAAGGCTCACAACCAGCATTAGTTATGGCTGATGTTCTCAGCGCTGCAGTGCACCAGGCCTTAGCACCTTTAATTTTCACAATAATCATGAATTAGGAGCTGTCATAGGTTTAAAGATGAGAGACTCTAGNCATAGAAAAAGTGGGTGTTCAGGTACCTGGGCTGGAAAAGTTGAATTGGTAAGGACTAGAGCAGGCATTTGAGCTGGTTGCCTAGATTTTCTCTTCTGCTATGTTCACCACAGCCACCACAACCATTTGATGACCACCACCACAANGACCATCACGATGACAACCATGAAGACAATGACAATGATGATGATGATGACGATGATGCTCATTCCTTCCACTCTCTTATTCATCATCAGTCACCTGCCACAGAAGATAGTATGGAGCTGCCATCTATGCATGTATTTAAGAGACCTAATGGTAGGTTGTCCTGATCTAGGCTTCACTCTGGGCTGGAGGCTTCAGTGCATCTGTTAATTACTTGTAGAAGGAGAGTGACAGAAGAGGAGAAGGAAGCAGACAGAGAGGAGCCATCCTAAGTGTCTGGGCCTCAAATTGTCTATATTGTGGCCTCTGAGGAGAACCAGGGAAGAAGAAAGAGATGGTCCGATGCTGAGGCAGGGGAGGGCAGGGCCAGGGGGGCCACCCACCTTTGTAGCTACGCAGTTCTTATGGTATTGTTTTTCCTCGTGGTAACCTTAAGTCTGAGCTTAACTCAAGCTTCTCTTAATTATTCCAGCCCAAGGTTGTTCTGGAAAATTCGATGAAGCAGAGCAGTGGGGCTGGCAGAGAGAGCCCCAAGAGAAAGGGGCTTGGAGTAGGAAGTAGGAGGGACAAGACCCTGACCCAAGGCCCATTGTGGAGGGACCTCCCCTTTCTGCTAAGAGCTCCTTGGCTGCAGCCTCTGCTCATCAGCCCGGAGGGGCTGTTGTTGGGGAGGGGGCAGCCTGGAGGGGCTGTTGTTGGGGAGGGGGCAGCCTGGAGGGGCTGTTGCTAGAGAGGAAGTTCCCTTGGGGTAATTCCAAATGGCTAGGCAAGGACTCTCATAAGAAAAGCCCTCAGTTTTGTGTCGAGAAGCAACCCAAAAGCTACATAAATATTTACTGCTAGCTCCTGAGAGAACACTTAATGAGCGATTGCAGTCATGCAATTCATGCATGAATTAATGCAGCAAACTTCATGGACTCTATTTTCCCCAATTTTTCTCCTAACCATGCCCATCTCCCACACGGTTGGCACCTTCCCTCCCCAGCATTGCCTTATTAAGGCCTAAGGCTCAGGAGTTTCCAACTCTGTGGTCTCCATTGCCTCTTCCCTTCATCTCTCCCAGATCTGCCTCCAGCCCAGGAGCGTCCACAGTCAACCCACTTAAAAAGCTGCCTGTCTGCCTTCTCCTTAGTCCTTTTTTTAAATTTTATTTTATGCGTGTTAGTGTTTTGCCTGCATGTATGTCTGTGTACCATGTGCATGTATGATGCCCGCAGAGGCCAGAAGAAGGTGTTGGATCTCTTGGGACTGGAGTTTGGTAACTGAATCCGGGTCCTCTGCAAGAGCAGCCAATGTTCTTAACTGCTCAGTCATGTCTCCAGCTCACTAGTCCTTATTTTTATTTTATTTTTATATGTGTACACATGTATGTGCATGTTCATAGAGGGGTGTGTGTGTCTGCTTGTGAACATACATGCACATGTATGTGGAGACCAGAAGTCTGCCTTGGGTGTTGTTCCTCAGGTTTTTGAGACCAGGTCTTTTATTAGCTTGGACTCACTGATTAGTCTAGACCGGCTGGCCTCGGAGACCCTCCCCTTCTTTGTGCCCCCCCCCCGGGGATGGGATTATAAATGCACAGCACCCATATCTGGATTTTCACATGGGTTCTGGCTGTCTCTTATACACATCTAGATGTGTATAAGAGACAGGCTTTGACTATCTATGAGATCCACTGGATTCCTAGATCCAATCAGTTGCTGAAGAAAGACCCCCACAGCTTGGAAGTTTCTCCAGCTACAACATCTCTCCTTTTCCTTCAAGAGGAGTTGAAGTGAATATTTTGTCATGGGACATCCTCATGTAGCAACTGGAGCCCTGCTCACTCACTCTTACTTGGTAGTCGACTCTGTTTACTATATGCACGGTGAAGGCACAGACAGAACCCTGTCTCTTATACACATCTAGATTTCCTACCGAGCCCTCTCTCTACCCTCTTCAGTCCTCCTCATCACTGTTACCACTGTAAGGCCCTAAGGAGCTGGCCCTTGTCTGAGGAGAAAAACAAAGGATCCCAGATCAGCAGGTGAGGATTGACCAGCAAGGGCAAAAAAGTCATGGAGCTTCCATCACAGGCAGGCACCGCTCTTGGTGCTGACGTCAGAGTGCAGGCTCATGGCACACACCGTCACCAATGCTAGCAATCTTGGTTCCACTCTAGGATCACATTGGGAGCTTTTGGAAAAAGCTGGGGATTCTGGGTCAATTGGTCTGGTTCAAGGCTCAAGGCATCATGGGAGCTTTGACTATCTATGAGATCCACTGGATTCCTAGATCCAATCAGTTGCTGAAGAAAGACCCCCACAGCTTGGAAGTTTCTCCAGCTACAACATCTCCTGTCTCTTATACACATCTAGATGTGTATAAGAGACAGATAGTAAAGTAACTTTCCTTTTCAGTGTATTAGGAAGCCCCTGGAAGGTTTTTAGGAGGCAAGACATGGCCTTCTTGTATTTGTAAGGGACACTTGGGCTGCAGTGAGAGGCAAGCTGTTGGGTAGAAGGATAGGTGTGGGTGAGAGTGGTCCACTCCGTCAGGGTCAGGAACCAGAGCCCAAGGGAAAGATGGGGCTTGGCTCTTCTGCAGAGTGGGGAATGTAGGTCAGGCAGCCCAGCTCACTCAGCAGGCCGCTGAAGCAGCCCCCTCGCCTGTCAGGGGAAATCTGAGTCTGCGCTGTGTGGGCTCAGCTGAGATCTGTATTGGCAAGGGAAGCAGAAAGACAGTCACCCAGGTGCAAGGATCTGGGTCACCACCCAGGATCCCCTCATCCTCCCTTCCCAGAATGCCTTTCCCCCTCCTCCACTCCCTCATTATCTTCCCCAGGTAAGCTAGACATATACCACCAGGGAAGCAGGCAGCAATATTTTAAGATCAGGGCTCAGACCTCTAAATAAACCATAAACAAAACCAGCTTCCCTGCTACAGAGGAGGGAGATGGCTCCATCTCTCTTCAGTGCATTGACCGGGAAATAAACAAGTGGCCCTGCCTGTCACATACACTTAACCCTCCGCAGAGGCATCTGCCAGGTCCAGGAGCTTCTGCTTGGCCTTTCCCAGAAACAGCTGGTCTGCCCCAGTCTCAGCTTCTCCCTGTGGGCTCCAAATTCATTTTGATACTCAGGGAAAGGTGGGTGTGGGTTTTGTCCCTGACCCTGACCTCACAGGAAAAACTAATCAAGGGCAGATACAGACCAGGGGCTCCAGGGTGCCCTGGGGTATGGAAGAGGACAAGGGCAGGAGATGAGAGTGGAGAAAACAAGCAAAAAGTAGAAGATGTAGATGGGTGTCCAGAGTGGAGGCAGAAGGGCAGAGCCGAGGCGGGCAGGGAGGACCCTTAATAGGGAAATAGGAAATCTGAGAGCCCCAGAAGTCTGTGGGAGGGGTGTGTGGGAGGACAGGGAGGAGTGTGCCCCAGGGAGGGACAAAGAAACGTAAGTTAAGAATTTCTTTCTCTATAAACAGTCTCATATAAAATCAGAAAGGAAGAATGGATGAGTGAGATAAATAAAGCAGAGAAAGAAAACCCTAGAGTCGTCAAACTCATGTCCCATTCCTAGGAGGAGAGATCCCCAAATAGAGCAGGAGAAAGAGACTAATGAGCAGAGCACAAGGAGCTGAGGCTGAAGGACTGGGAGTGTCTGAGAATAGTGACACGCAGCAGAACCCATACAGATGTGAGGAGCAAAAAGTGACTGTAAGGCTTGGGGTTGCCAGAAGACAACTGAAAGGTTCTGCTGATAAGGACCCCTGCAGTGCGGAGACCCCATAGCCACCCTCCAAGGTGTGGGAAGGACTGAGAAAGTGAGAGTCAGCAAGCCAGGGATGTCACATTCGCCACACCCCCTCTGCAAAGGCTGGCACTATCTCAACAGCACACCATGGGGATGTCGGAGACCCAGGAGCCCCCAAACTGAAGCCCAGCCAGATGGGGAGCTCCAGACTTCAAATGATATATTCAGCCCGACTATACAGAGGATAAGGTGGGAATGTGCCAAACAGACTCCCACAGTAATAGATGATTGAGGCCAGGTGTGGTGGCACATGGTAAGACCCCAGTCCTTGTGAAGCAGAGGCAGGCAGACTCCGTGAGTTCAAGGTCAGACTTGTTTACATAACGAGTACCAGGACAGCCAGAGCTACATAGAGAGACCCTGTCTCAAAATACAAAAGAGGAGGGGGTTGGGGGAGGGAAGGGGACTGCAAGGCATGGAGAGAGTAGAGGGTGACATGAGAGAAGTGAATAATAAATGCATGAAGAATGTCAGAATTATTTTGTATGCTAACTGAAACATTTAAGAAAAATGAGTAATCACAAATAAGTGGACATGGAGACAGACACCAATAGACAGATCACTCCTTACTCACACATACATACCCACCACCACCACCACCACCTCCACCATCACCACCACCACCAC
>LZPO01067110.1:13023-42234 GCA_001675575.1 Neotoma lepida
ACCACTATCACCACTTCCACCACCACCTCCACCACCACCTCCACCACCACCCCTCTAGCATCAAACTATAGAAAGGAAGCTCATGTGGACCATACCACACTATTCTTCCTACACACAACTGCTTTTGTTGGAAGCCCCACAACCACAGATGCTTCAGGGACAGGAGTTTAGAGTCCTCTCAGTGAGGACACACTTGCCCATGTACACATATCACTCATGCTCAAAGGTGAGTGGCTGGCACAAGGATGAGTCACACTTGGATCCAGTGATCTAACACAAAACTAGATCAAGGATTCTCTCCAGATGAGGAGGCCCAAAGCAGGCTCGTCTTTTACATTGTTTACGTGGTTCTGGGGACCAACATCCAGGGCTTCACATATGCCAGACAAACACAGTAGCCCAGAGTTCAAGCCCCAGACTGTCAGGCAGTGTAGAGCAAGAACAGCTTTCCATAAGATGGTGTCCTCAGAGCCACATAGGGAGAATGTCTCTCATTATGGCTGTACTGGTTTTCCTGTGAGTCTGGAGTCACCTGATGAGAAATCTCTTAGGACTTCTGACCAAGACATGTAGACACTAGCTCCATTCTAAGGAGGAACCCAATAGTCTGAAAACGAGGATCATACAAGAGGCCCAGAGAGCGAAGGGAGACCCAGGAATAAAGGTCCATTTCTCGGCTTGGGTCAGTAGGAGGACCCTAAGTCTTGTGATGAGCATACCGGTGCTGAGGTCACACTGTTTACATAGCACACAGTCCCACATCATATACACATACTACACTGATGCATGTCCCACTCCCCATACACGTGCCGTGTATGCATCTTCCCATCCATCAGAAGACTTGTCAATGTTGTTCACAGACATTGGAAAGTCCTACTGTTTCAGACCACACTCTTGCACAGAACTCCAAGCACCCCCTTGCAGCCCACACACCACACTAGCCTGTACATACACGATACCCACACAAAATTCTCAAAAACTCCATGACTCCTTCCCAAGCCAATAGGACCTGTGCACACCTCCCAACCTCTTGCTCCACCCACATCCCTGCCACAGCTCAACCTGTCTTCTCCGACAGCACCTATTTTCCAATAACCCCATTTCCAGGTGTGGGAAACTTTTTTTCAGGTCTCTAAAAGAGGAAGCCTACAGATCCTTCTGTTGCTGCCCTATCTGCCCTACAAACCGAAGTCATCCCTCATTCCCTAGCCAGTCTCCTACAGACCAAGCGAGGAAGAAAGTCACCATAGGCAATCTTTTGCCTGAGCCCTGGGGGTGCTGGCAATAACAGCTGTCTCCGGAGGATACGGAGGGAGGGGGAAAGGTGTCGGCTCAGTGCAGAGCTTGGGGGCGCCCGGGGAACAGAATGACATCTTCGGAGTCTGGGGCGGCAGCTGAAGCGCACGGAGCTGTCCGTTCAGCACCATCGAGCGGCTCGGGGCTCTGGGCCCTCCGCAAGGCGCACCGGCTCGGTTCCCACCCCCGCTCCGCGGGCGCCTGCGGCGTGGGCTCCTGTCTCTCTTGGCGGGTGAGGGGCGCGCGGATCGGAAGAGGGGGGCTCCACGAGCGTCGGGGCCACGCAGCCACCTGTGAGCCTCTCGCGGCTGCAGGCGGCGGCGTGTGGGGCCCGAGACTGAAGGAGGCGCACGGTGGACCCCGCCTGCCCGGTGGCGGGGCACACACACAGGCGCACACATCCACATCCTCGCACCCGCGCGCACTCGCGCAGCCAGCCGGCGGCGGCCACCGCGGCGATGCTCGCCAGCAGCTCGGGGAAGTTTCCCGCCGGCCTCGGCCGCGGGCGCCGGTGCACCCAGGTAAGCGCTTCTAGAACGTGCAAGGCAAGCCTGGGGAAGGCGCAGCGCACGCGGCCCGGGGGCACGGCGCCAGAAGGGCGCGGGGGTGGAGGTAGGGAGGGGGCTGGGAAGAGGATCGGTCCTTGGAGGCTGGAGACCTGGGACGCCGAGTTGACCCTCTTTTCCCTGGGCCCAGATTTACCGACTGGAGCGGTGAATTTCCCCGCCCCCTCCCAAATCTCCGCGCCCCCTTCTTGGCCCAGCCCTGCGGGTGCGCATCTCAGCTTGGGTCCCGCCTGTCTGCGGCGAGAGGGCGGGGGCGTCTCCTTGGTCTGCTTACTGGCAAGGTCAGCACGCAGCCCCCCTGGGCTCTCAGAGCCATTGGACGCTGCTCCGGGGAGGAGGTGGAGGCCCGATTATACTCGTAGAAACGTACACCCTTGCCTTGGAAAGGGGTCAACCCCCACAGAACCATTCCTGCACCTCAGTGCCCAACCGCACGCAGAGACCCTGCTGGAGAGGATTGGGCCCGCCAGAGGAGGGTGGGGAGAAAGAAAAAGAGAGGCTGGGGTGGGGAGTGCCGGCTTTCACACAGATGCGGTTCCCTCTGCTTTCAGGTGTAGCGCCCCCGCGCGGCGCGGGCGCCTGGGCATCTCCAGCATGACCCGCCAGAGCCTGTGGGACGTGTCCGAGGCCGACGTCGAGGATGGAGATATTCGCGTCAATGTGGGTGGCTTCAAGAGACGGCTGCGTTCCCACACGCTGCTGCGCTTCCCTGAGACGCGCCTGGGCCGTCTGCTCCTCTGCCACTCGCGAGAGGCGATTCTGGAACTCTGCGATGACTACGACGACGTCCAGCATGAGTTCTACTTCGACCGTAACCCTGAGCTTTTCCCCTACGTCTTACATTTCTACCACACCGGCAAGCTTCACGTCATGGCTGAGCTGTGCGTCTTCTCCTTCAGCCAGGAGATCGAGTACTGGGGTATCAATGAGTTCTTCATCGACTCTTGCTGCAGCTATAGCTATCATGGCCGCAAAGTGGAACCTGAGCAGGAGAAGTGGGATGAACAGAGTGACCAGGAGAGTACCACGTCCTCCTTTGACGAGATCTTGGCTTTCTATAATGATGCTTCCAAGTTCGATGGGCAACCCCTGGGCAACTTCCGCAGGCAGCTGTGGCTGGCATTGGACAACCCGGGCTATTCAGTCCTAAGCAGGGTCTTCAGTGTCCTTTCCATCTTGGTGGTGTTGGGATCTATCATCACCATGTGCCTCAATAGCCTGCCCGACTTCCAAATCCCTGACAGCCAGGGCAACCCTGGTGAAGACCCCAGGTTCGAAATCGTGGAGCACTTTGGCATTGCCTGGTTCACATTTGAGTTGGTGGCCAGGTTTGCTGTGGCCCCTGACTTTCTTAAGTTCTTCAAGAATGCTCTAAACCTTATTGACCTCATGTCTATTGTCCCCTTTTACATAACTCTAGTGGTGAACCTGGTGGTGGAGAGTTCTCCTACCCTGGCTAACTTGGGCAGGGTGGCTCAGGTCCTGAGGCTGATGAGGATCTTCCGAATTCTTAAGCTGGCCAGACATTCCACTGGCCTCCGCTCCTTGGGAGCCACCCTGAAATACAGCTACAAGGAAGTGGGGCTGCTCTTGCTCTACCTCTCAGTGGGGATTTCCATTTTCTCTGTGGTGGCCTATACAATCGAAAAGGAGGAGAATGAGGGCCTGGCTACCATCCCCGCCTGCTGGTGGTGGGCTACTGTTAGTATGACCACTGTGGGGTATGGAGATGTGGTCCCAGGGACCACAGCCGGGAAGCTGACTGCCTCTGCCTGCATCTTGGCAGGCATCCTGGTGGTGGTCTTGCCCATCACCTTGATCTTCAATAAGTTCTCTCACTTTTATCGGCGCCAAAAGCAACTTGAGAGTGCTATGCGTAGCTGTGACTTTGGAGATGGAATGAAGGAGGTCCCTTCAGTCAATTTAAGGGACTACTATGCTCATAAAGTTAAATCCCTCATGGCAAGCCTGACAAACATGAGCAGGAGTTCACCCAGTGAACTTAGTTTAGATGATTCTCTACATTAGCTGGGAGTGTTTGTTAACCCCAGACATACATTGCTGACCTGCCTCCTGTGCCTTGGCACAATCCAGGCACTGTAGGGTTATGGCATAAGGAGTCATTCTGACCCTAGAGGGAGAGCTGCATGGGATATGAGCCCTAGGTTGTTTTTGCAATGCTTAGAGTCGTTTCTTTAGAGGATGGTGTGTCTAACACCATGCTTTTGCACCGTTCAGTGAAATGACACTCACTGGTCTTGGCATCATGGGCATAAAATGTTCATCTTTCTGCCAGATGAGTATCTAGAATGCCGATTTCTCTGTCCTCTGTATGCACTATTCTAGTGTTTATGCCCCAGTATTATCTGTGAGTAGAGTTATCTGTGCTTCTATTTCTGAGGTTTTTGTGTGAACCCGTTACAAAAAGCCCCGACAAGTCTGTCTAGTGGAAACACAATTGTCTATGAGGTCAGCAAGGATACCATGAGATTTGGATCACAACTTTGTGAAAACAGAATCTCAATTATTTATCAATGGATGCTTTCATTTAATTTTAATACCAAAACAGAAAGATTGCAAAGCTAAGCACACTTGACCAATGCACGTCTTCTTTCTACTTGGTCCTGTCCTTGTGACGTGCATGGATACACCAGTCAGTTTTTAGAAAGATATGTATTGATGTGTATCTCCTAAGTGTCAGTGTAAGAGAATGTTATTCAGTCCACATGTAGTAAAGGCTGAATGTTTTTCCCTAAGCAGATACATTAGGGACAGGGACTTCAGCTAAACATGGACCAAACCCCAGGATGCTATAAACAGAGTTCATGTAGGCTAAGCCCTTTCATTGACAGTCAGGCCTCTATTTTTCCTGGAGGAATCATAGAGGCATTTATTTTTGGCTAGGATTCCTAATCCAGGCCATTTTGACCAAAGTTTGCTGTGTCTTGGTATTAGCATGTTTTTCAAGTATTTCTTTTTAGAGATGTTTAGGAATAAGGTTGTGCGTCTTTCTCAACTAGAATAGGTTAGTGTTGCATTGTTGTCGTGAGGTAAGCATTGTTAGGTTGCTAGCAAGGGCAGTAGCTTAAACATTTTCTTGCCTGCTCTGAAAGCTCATAAAATGACAGCCTTTTTACTTCCAAGCAGAATTCTCTTTAGGTAGTTTTGCTTCTAGGATACAGGATAGTATGTACGATGTTTTGATTGCCTTGAGTTCCTGCTGTGACATGGAAGCCTGGTAGTACAGAAGCATATTCAAGCTACAGATGTGCATGAAGGCAGCGTGGCTTACCCAAGGTGGAAGCACTGTAGTTCTTATTTCCATTGCAATTGCAGGGTTTTCTTCGGGGGAGAGTAGAGGCCAGAAGAAAAGAAAGAGTTATAAAGCCAAGAACTACTACTTCATAAAACATAAGTAACTGTGAATTTCTTAAAAACCTTAAAGCTAGTCAGAAAACCTTTCAACCATTAAGCTTCACTGAAGGGTTGCCACGATTTCATTTTCCANGCACCCTGTTCCTCTTCTGCAGTTCAGCATAAAACAGTATGAAGAGGAAGCTGGGCCCCCTTTTAAGATAATTCTTTCCCATCATCCTCTATGTAATCTGATGGTTTTCCAGTGGCTTTTGCTATTGTTAAGTCTTTGGCAAGGCTATAGATTCTAGGGATTCAAGTATGGACATAAACAAGCTTTTTGTCCAGAGTTTGGACCTACTCTTAACTGGTCCATTTTGTGTTTTAATCAGGTAAGGATAATCCATACCTCAGGAGAGTATGGAGTGGATCTTCTCAGAGGGCATTGTGTACTAGTGGTTGTCATGGCTACTACAGTGTGGGCAATTTGTTGGATGAATGCACTGGTCACTTAATGTCCTTGAGCCTCTAGTTCAAATCTTTCATCAGATTGGAGTCTCACGGGGGGGGAGGCAAGCTTCTAAGCTTCTATGTGCCTCCACGCAGACGCACTCCGTGTGTTCTTCCAAAGCAGAAGAGATGTGAGAGAACCTAAAGAGCCTGCCGAGGAGTCAGAGGACCAGGGTTGTTTTCTGGAGTTTGCACAGGGAAATCTTGTTGCTGACTAGTATCCTTAGTCCTGGAAGACAGAACATTTACAAACCNTCCCCAGATGTACTGAAGGCAGGTGATAACAAACCTGCGAGGACTGTTCAGTCTGCTGAGGCTGATGATACAAGGTAATGGCATAGCCATGGTCACCGACCATGAAGTTGATGCAAAGGAGAGATGAGGCACGAGGCAGAATAACAGCCACTCTCACAAGGATTTTCCTGAATGAGGGGGTTTACCACCAAAAAAGAGATACCTCTAGTGGGTACCTACAAGCTGGAAGACTTGACTTTTCTTTTTGGTAATGACTTGCTTTATCTGGTGCCTTTCTTTGGGGGAATCCCAAAGTGCTTTAGAAATTGTCTTTTTAACATTTCTTGTACATACATGTATACTTGTAAAAGAATATTTCCTTGCCCACCAAGACTTTTAGTCACTTCTGTACATGAAAAGTTTCCAGGAGCATTGAGTTCTCCAAGCAGTGGTTTCCGAGATCTCAAGGGAGAACACCCCGATGGCTGGGACACTGAATTCCCATAGAAGGTGAAGAATGATGTAGGACTCTGGGAACCCTTCCCTCACCACCAACCACACCAAGGTATGAAGTTCACAAGTGCTGGCTCAGCAGCAAAGCCTCTGATTGGCCATGTTAGATAACGCCCCGCCACAGAAGTTTCTCCTGGTAACCAGGAAGGGCAGAGTAATTTTCTACCCTGTTCTTAGGGAGTAAAAGCTACAAAGATTAAGTAAGCCCATTAGACTGTCAAAGTAACCTGTAATCAATCCTTCCTTGGTGGGACGGACACACACACACACACACACACACACACACAGTAGACACAGGTGCACTTGTATCCGGCTGCTGGCTGAAGAGCAGCTTCACCTGCCGAACTTTCCTCACAGCATGTGAGATGGACATTTTGGAAGTGACACATGGTCATTGCACAGATGCACTAGTCTTAGGCTGTGTTCCCGTCAGACATTGTCATTTCCCAGGTTTGCTGCAGAGAAGGGGGTGTGTTGAATGCCGAGCTTATGCCAGCTCATCAGGTAGTAATTGGTGTTTAATATTTGGATTTGTTATTTCTACTTATCATAGCACTCAAATCACTGAACTACCTGTTAATTATTGCTTCATTTCAATGAAAATGATTTGTTCTGCACTTTGGGATAGCAGCGATCTGTACAGGCTGTGTGGTCTCTACTGAAAGACTTAACTGGTATTTCTTGTATGTTTTAACAGCATGACTTGTTCCAGGGCTGTAATTTTAAACACCGAGAACGCTGTATTTGCAATGTCAGTTTTAACACTCATTAACACACTACTGTGCAAGATCCTGGCAGCTCCACTGCGCCGTTAGATCTGAGTCCCGTGCTTGAATCTCCTGTGCCTCAACTCTGGAATGAGGCGCATGAGTGACATATTCAGGATGCCAGCCTTGCAAATGTGCAGATTAAACAGAAAACAATTATTTAACTTCCTTAAGGCCCCTCAATTACATAGGGGGTGGCAGAGACAAGGACATTGGGAAGCAAGGGACTGGATAGCCTGAAAAAGACTAAACTGGTTTTTGGTTTTTTTTTTCCCTATGCTTATGTGTGTGTGGTGTGTGTGCATGTGTGTATTATGTTTACATGTGTGTAGAGTCTAGAGGTTAAAGTTGGTTATTTTCTTCCATTACTGTGCACCTTATATATTCAGGCAGGCTCTCTCACTTGAACCTAGAGTACATCCCTTTTGCTAGTCTAGCTAGCCAGCTTGCTTTGGGAATACTTGTCTCTGCTTCACATGTGGTAGGAGACCATCCTGCTTCCGCACATTTACATGGGTTTTGGAGATTCAAGGCTGAAATTTCTTCTTGGCAGGCAGTAGGCAGGGGGAGGCGCTTTTGCTAAGGTCTGGAGCTACTGGGTTCTTGGTGGAAGGCTTGTTACATTTTTCTGGGCCAGAGGCTTCTGAAGGATTGATTTCCTTTTCACTCAGTGCCCTGCTCAGAGCCTCCACAGCCTGCTCTGACAGCCCTGCCCTGTCCCAGAGTGTTGATCTGTAAACCAGGTATGGAGTAACTCAGAGTGTCCAGGCTGGTTGGGTGTGAATATTGTTGGAGGATTTGTGAAACTGTCTCTAGTTCTTCTATCTGGAACTTAGAGGCTAAGGTCTACTCGAGGCCACAGGGGAATCAATGAGAGGGCCACTACCTGACTGTATCTTAACTCCTGGCCCTTTGCGCTTCCCTCTCCACTGCTTCAGAATGAGGATGAGATAATCCTTAAAGGTGTTTGTTCACCTCGGTATGAAAGCAGAATCTGGGCATGCTTCTCAAAGTCCTCCTTAAAGCACGAGAGCTTCCCACATCTCTGATTTATGTTTTAGGAGAGTAGAGGTTTCGCTTCTCTTCTGCAGGCAAGGAGGGACAAGGAAAAAGGCTTAGGTCTAGGGTCTGGTTCAAATGCCTTGAGTTTTTAAACAAGCAGCAATTGTCTCCCCTAGGCTTTAAGTTATTCATACTTCTTAGATGCAATCCAAATTTCTGCAATTAAAAATTACTAGGCAGAGAGGAAAAGTCACATGCATTTGGTTCACTTTTGTTCTTTCTTTGTGAAGCCAGGCAGGTGCTCACCCCTGTTCCATGAGGCACTGGGAGGTTCTCAGTGTGTAGCTCAGATGACTCTGCTGTCTCACAGGTAACTCACTGCAGGGCACTGCATTCTGTGTGCATCCCCTGGAAAGCTGAGGTGAAGGTCAATGCCAGAACCAAGGTGGCACTGGACTATTACCATGACCTATGTTCCCAGCTAGTGGGGTGTGGCTTGACTCCTCCGTCCAAAAGGAGAATAAACATGTATCAGGGATATCTGGGGACCAAGATGCTTTGCTCCTCACAAGGCAAAACAAACACCCACTTTTCCTCAAAGATCATGTGCTCGAAGTTCATCTCTTATTTTCAGAAGCTTTAAATAGTGTTCTGCCGAGGACCTGCCCTGGGCAAACATTCCATTGATATTGCAGATGGGAAAAGCTGCTTTCCCACCTCCTGACATTTCCCAAAGTCACTGTCCTGGCTCCTCTCAAGCGGATGACTGGGTTAGCAGCTGACATAGCAGCCTTGAGTTGTAGACATTCCCATCAAAGAAAATGATGATGGGAAGAAGGCAGGAAAAAGAGGGGAAGGAGGGAGAGAAGTTACAGGAGAAAATAAAGAAAAAGGACAGAGAGAAAAACCAGAGACCAAGAGGCAACATTTAATGAGATTAGGAAGGAAACCAGAGAGTCAAAAGACATTGGTGGGGGTCAGAGAAGACAGGAGGGTCCTCCCNCTTCCTCTCTCCCTCTCACTTCCCTCTCCTCCCTTCCTCCTCCTCCCCTCCTCTCTCCCTTCCCTTCCCCCTTTCCCCCTCCCCTTCCTCTCAGTGCAGGACCTGCACAGACAAAGCCCAGGAGGCAAAGCTGCTGGAAAGTGTGAAAATAGAGAAGAATTGTGGTGGGAGTTGGGGAAGGAAAAACATGATAAAAAAATTGTATGAAAAAATTTCAATTAAAAAAACCAGTCAAGTCAATGTGGTTGAGAAGCAGCAGCCAGGTACAAAAGCAGGCCAGAGCAAAGCCCCCTCTGAACACTCTGAGCTGAATTCTGCTGTCACTGAGGTGGGACATCCTAGCTAGCTTTACAATGTCAGAATGTGACTGGAACCAACTTCAAAACCCAGGCCCCCCTGCAGCCACCACCACAGCGAGGCTAATCTAGGGCCAGCACGGTGCAGGGGGGGGGCAAGGAGGAAAGAGCAGTTCCACAGGCATGCATCTACCAAGTGTGGTGCTCAGGGACANGGAGGAGCGGAGGAGAGGGATGGCTCTGCTTAACTGATGGACTGATGGGTGGCTAGCTGCTGGTGTCACCAAGAGAAAGTCGGAATCCTCAGACCCCTCCCTGAGGAGGAGCTGTGCTGCCAGGATGACTGTGAGAGGGTAGAGGTTGTCTAGAGAGGAACTCCAGCCATGTGTTTAGAGGGGACACAAAAATACAGAAAAATGGATGTGACCCCTGCCAATAGCCAGCATCCGAGGAGCACCCAAGGGACCACCGAGTCCGCAAGGCCAGAGATCTCAGCTAGTCCGTCTTCTACAAGCTCCTTTCTCTCCTTTCTTCTGAGGTGGAGATGGGTTACCAGCAGTCTCATTGGGCCTCAGCTATCTCCGCCCCACCCCCGCCCTGTTTCCTTATTCTATGTTCAAGATTCACTTCTGCTCCTGTCACTCTTGGAGAGCTGTCTTTTCCTAACACCTGACCCAGGAGGCCTCTCCTCGGTTCTCAAGTCCTCCAAGTTATTGGACTCATAGAAAAACCCCCAACTTCTTAGTTCTCCTCTTGTCAAATTCTTGGATGCTACATGTTGTTGGCTGGATAGGTTCTTCAGTCTCCCCCTCACCTTCTCCATTGTACTTCTGTCAGAGGGAGGCACTCTTGCAGCCTCAGCCAGCATGCATGGCTCCCAGGTCTACAGCCTGACTCCAGCTTAAACCTAGGCCCCAGGCCCACGTTATGCAACCACATTCAGAAGTCATCATGTCTAATGTGGATTTACCACCTATGCTCCGACTTCCTCCTGCCTTCCTCATTTCTGATCATGGAATCACAGTGCTTCTGGTGGACTGCGGGAACTGTCAGTCATCTTGACTCCTCCCCACTTATTTATCTATTCAATCTCCATAGCAATCATTTATCAGCAGCTAAGTAATTGTCAAGAACTGTATTCAATTCAGGGAAAATAAACAGTAAGTGGTACAAACTGCAGAGCCGCTTCACATCAGATTCATCTGGGGAGGTTTTAGCAAAGTAGACTTCTGAGCTTCATCCATCTACAAAACCAGACTTATGAGATAGGGTCAGGCATCTGCAATAAAACTCCTGGGGGGGGGAGAGACAGAGACAGAGACAGAGACAGACAGAGACAGACAGTCAGAGACAGAGACAGAGTTGTAGTCCAGGACCTTGCACATTCTAGCCAAGTGCTCTCTCTACTACTGAGCTCTAGCCCAGCTCTCCAGGTGATTTTGATGTGTCTGCTTGTGAAGATGTCTAGGGACATCCCTCACACTTGGTCTCCCTCCTGCTCTCTCAACTGTACACCAGGTGCCACGTTTGCGTCACAGCATTGTTGCCACACATTGGTCCCATCTATCACAGCTGTTTTAAAGGCTCTCACCCCCATTCAGACTCCTCTAATTCAACCCCCAATCAAGGCTCGCCAGCTGACCTTTTCTTTTCTGCAAGCCCCCCCAGGCTCATCTTTGATCTTCCGATATATCTTAGTGTCTGAGACCCACTAGTGACTTCCCTAGCCACTGTTGGAGCCATGTTAAATCCAACTACATATATGAGGGGTCACAGCTCAGGAGGGAGAAAATCTACATGGGCCCTTTAAGCTCTAAGAGGAAAAACGTCCTTCAGAGAAGAGTTGACTTTCAATAGGGCAAGGACAGGCAATAGGGACTGGGGAGACTTGTAGCAAGGGACACACAAAGTTGATAGCACAAAGGGCCCTGTGAGCTGCATGTTGGATGACCAGGATCAGCACTCCAGTTCCAAGGCCCAGAATCATGGTCCCTCAAAGGGCTGTGGGAGTGCCTAACAGTGCCTGGCATCTAAGCAGCCTGTGGGGGGCATATAACAAGGACAGAATTGGGGTTCTTGGGAGGTGTGGGTTTTTTTTCACTAAACTCTTCATCACCCACATCTCCAGACATTTAAAGAATTCTGAGCTATTTTCAGACCTACTATGAAAAGAACTGAGGTGTCTGCAGTCAGACACCAGGCTAACTGTTTCCCAAGAGGAGTGCTGGCACGACTTGATCTGTCAGCCTTCTATCGACTTTTCTGGCAAACTTTGTGAGTCTTTAATGGCTGGCTCTGTTGGGATCATCTTCACAGCGGCTCGCTGTGCTCAGACTTGCTTATGACAAAGGCCACCCTCACTGGGTTGTATTCTGCATTTCTTTTTGTGGAAAATGTGGGAGGAGTGGAGGGGAATCACAATGCACAGAGCCCAGGGTGTCCCTGGGNTTCCCCACTGACTGCTGGAGAGAAGCCAGACCGCTTGCTTTTCCTGGATTCCATGTTTGAAAACTGCTTTTGGAAAGAGGAGCCGGTGGGAGCTCAGAGGCCCCAGAACTAAACTGATGATTCAGTAGTTGCCCCATTTTTAAAGAGCTGGTGTGTGTGTGTGTGTGTGTGTGTGTGTGTGTGTGTGTGTGAAGCACGCTCCTGATAAAACTAAAATCAGGTGTTCCAGTCACCCTCACATTTATTGACTTCCATTTTACCTGAGGTCCTCACCTTGAAAGGAATTGTGCAAGTGTTTATCAAAGCGTAGAACACATAAGGTGCTACGGAGTTGAAGTGAATCATTTGTCCTGATATGCCAGGGAAAGGTGCTGACTGGAGACCAGAATGTACAGATGTCACCAATTTGGTGAAACTAGGGTGCTTGCCTCACACAATACCAGGAGAGGCACCAGAGACAGACCCACAACAAGGCAGGTTTTAGCTGAGCCAGAGCTAACCAGAGCCCACCTAGTTCCTCAAGGCCAGGAAAGGCCTTGCCCCCAGTCCCTGGGTCTCAAGAAATCCAAATCCTTTGGGAAAGAAGGTAGAAAACACAGCACTTCAGAGACTGGCTTTCTCTGCACTGCTTCTAACTGATATTCTGTTTCCCATATCAGATGTCTCTGCCGTGTGTCATCCCATAACAGCCAATCATTTCCCCTCCCGGCTGTTACATCATCACTTGGCTGACAACACCTCCATTGATCAGGAAACTCTTTGAGGGCCAACATATTTATCTCTTATGTCCAGTGCAGAGTATGACAACAATTAAATGCTGACAAGTCATAAGCAAAGAAGGAAAGAGGTTCCTCAAAATCCCTGCTGCTGGCATTGATCCCATGTCTCTGGGAAGTCAGTTTGGCAGATCTCATGAGGAGGCTCACTGCACTGACCCTCTTTAATACCCTCCCAGGTCAGACACTTGAGCTTCTCAGGCAAAGCCACCAAAAAGGAGATTGCAAGAGAGGATCCCTGCAACAGCACACTTTTGAAGGGACTCCAGAAGCAAGGAGGGCTTGATGGGTGCTCCTGGGTAATGACTGACAAGCAAGCCAGCATACAGGTGAATAACAAACCCTAACTCCCCAGGGCAAGGTTGAGCACAGCACATCCTGCTGCCAGGCTGTCAGACAGAGGTCATTAACATGTCCACAGCTGGCGTGGCAAGCGTCACTTTGTGCTAGTGACAGAGACAGTTCTAACATCAGTCTTTCATTGCCCTTCCACTGACAAAACTGAAATCCGAGCCCTGACTTCCACATATCCCTTTGTGATAAGCTGAGCAGATGGGCTGCACACTGGAGACAGTGGAAGCTGATGGACAGTGTTGTGGAAAGAGGGACTTCAGCTGCTTCAGTCCTCTGCCACACTTAGGCTGTGAGGTGCTGGGCCAGGTAGGCTGTGAGGAGGTGACACCCACTTAGGACTCAAAGTGAAACACCAGAGAGGCAAGGCCAGATGTTGCCAGCTTCAAATCTGCTCCACTGGGCCAGGCTAGACCTAGACCAAGAAGACTGAGGAAGAGGAGACAGGAGGCTGCTCAGAGGCACTGCCAAGTGGGAACTGGGGAGCAGCAAGGACCCTGACAGTGAGTGCACACGGCCAGGGCCAGGAGCTGCAGGCCTGGACAAGGCGTGAGCCATGCATTCTAGCTCCCAGGCTGGCTGTCTTAAGACAAATTCACTCTACATCAGTTTCGATATTTGTTTTCTTTACTTCTATTTCTTTTTTTTTTTTGGTATATGTCTATGTGTGTATGTGCTATATGTCTATGTACTATGTACATATTTGTGGGGGGTACACACACATGTGCAGGTACATATGCAAATGTATGGAGGGCAGAGGTTGATGTCCAATATCTTTGTGATGGCTTTCTGTCTTGTGTATCAAGACCGAGTCTCTCACTGGACCTGGAGCTGGTTGACCAGTAACCCACCTCTTCCCTACTTCACCTAGCCTTGGTGCTGGGGTTACAGGTGTGCACCCCCTCACCTAGCCTCTTCCCAATGTTAATCTTCTCAGCTCCAGTGCAAGGGTCATGAGAATGATCACAGTTAACATTCACCACACTCTCTTTACCTGTGCTCCTCTATTTGATTTTCTCAGTAACCCTACGAGGTGGGTTCAGTTATTTCCTTTGGTTGGTGAGAAATATAAAAGCAGAGAGATGATTAACCAGCCCATTTAACAGATAATCTCACTGTTAGAGAGGCATGGAGTTGGTGCTTGGCTTGAGGGCTCCCATCATCTTTCTTGGGAACCTTTACTAGGTACAGTGCTTAGAGTTCATTCATCATTCTCTGTGTGAACAATGGAACGTATAGTAATTGTTTTACTCTAGCCTTTGCTGCATCAGTAGAAAATAGGAACATTTAATTGTCTTTTTCGGGTGTGCATGTGTGTGCCCATGCTTGTGAGGGTTGAGGGAAATCTTTGATTGGTCTTCTACCTTATGCTTTTTGAGGCATGGTCTCTTAATGAAACTCAGAGCTCACTACTCTGCCTAGTCTCCCAGCCAGCTTGTTCTTGGAATCCTGACTACATCTTCTGAGGCTGAAATTGTAAGTGGGCCTCCAGGCCAAATTAGCATTTATGTGCTAATTTGGGATCTGAACTCTGGTCCTCATGACTATATCTAAAGTGAATGCTTTAATGGATCCATCCCCCAGATGGACAGGTAATATTTTAACTGTAGTTTTAAGGTGTATTAAATTGTAATTAGTAATAGTTGAATAGATTTGTGATAAACAAAACGAACAAAAACCCTATGCTGGCAAGATGATTCCGTGGCTAAAGACACTCACTGCTAAGCCTGAAACCTGAGTTCAAGCCACAGAGCCCACATGGTAGAAAGGGAGAACCAATTCCTGCACATGGTTCTCTGAGTTCCACACATGTTCTGTGGCATGCATGGGGCACACAACCTATGAAAAATGAATGTATTGAATTAAAACAAACAGATAAAACCTAATCCTAAGAGAAAAACCGAAACCCACATTTCCCTTCCCTCAAGTACTGAATTGGTAAGTTTCCATTTCTCAGCAATTTCTGCAAATTTGTATATTAATTTATTCCTGGAGAGAGGAAAAAGTAGTTTTCTAGATGGTTCCATTCTACAAATCCTAATGTCACTTGGGTATTTTTTTTTCTGTGACAGTTTATAAAGAGCAACATTAAAAATAAATGTGTATGAGCATTTGTCTGCANGTATGTCTGTACAGGATGTGCATGCCTGGCGCCCATGGAGGCCAGAAGAGGGTAGTGGGTCCCCTGGGTCTGGAGTTGCAAACAGTTGTGAGCCACCACATGGCTGGTGGGACTCAGACCCAACCTAGGTGCTCTGGAAGAGCTCTTTACCACCCCTCCAGCCCAACTTCATTAAAAAGAAAACTGCTTTGTTTACTTGGCCCCAAATTCCTTCATCCACTCTCTTGTGAAGATCAATTAAGGTGGATCATAGCTTCATTTGGCTCCTGGGCACCCTGTCTAGGACCACCCACTGAGAAAGGTAGATCTGGGCTCCACTTCTCACTGCCTCCAACACCAAGAGTCGTCACCATTGTGGTACAGATGGGCTGAGCTCTGAGGGGAGCCTGTCAAGTCTGGAGAGACTCACCCACATTCTTGAGCATCTCTTAGGTATAGCAGGAGTTGGGGGATCTCCTCCACTCTTGGCTCTTGTCTCTGCCTCAGACCTCCTGACCTGTTGTCAAATTTGTCAGCCATACCTCTTGCTGTTCCCAGGTTTTGTCCTTCATGTTTTTCTCCTCACAGCACAGTTTCCACGGTCCTTTTCACCTGCCCCATTACTGAGCACCAGGAGTCCAGCACCTGGGATCCCAAGGTCATCTGAAGGCCAGTGCATCCAACTCGGAGCTTAGTATCCTGTCCTTAAATGCACCTCCACCCCATTAACTCATTCCTGTTTTGGGGTGGCCTGCACTGGGGTCCTCTGGGCTACCTTTATCCTCTTAGTTGTTTGGGGATCCAACCCAGGACTGCCCACACACTAGGCATATGTTCCACCACAGAGGCACAACCCTCTCACTTCACCTCCCAAATCCAGTTCCACTGGCTCAGCTTCCCTAACAGTCCTTGAATCTGTCCCGTCTACTCATTACCACTACAGCGTCCATATTCCGCCCCCAGTCTGCTTCACTGGCCTCCCCTGTCCATTCTCCAAGCCCCCAGGTACTTTCCTGTCCTCTTTTGGCATTCATTTTGACACCCTGAGGCTATGGGTGCCCTTTTGGTTGAGGCATGAGCCGTGTTCCCATCATCTGAATATCTCTGGCTCATACATGTCTAACACAGGTCATTTCTCTAAATAGCCTTTCCACAGACACTCAGTCAAAACGTTTACATTCTCTACTTAAGGCACTCAATTTTACATCATGGCTTTAGGAAAAGACAGAATAGGAACCAGGCCGGAGTAATAATTGAAGTGTCAGTGGGTAATCAAGGTGACTGCTCTTCTTATCATTAACTCATTCCTGGATTTCATAGTTTCAACTAGTAGAGATGATGCCATTACCTCTGTTTTCTTGTGGTGAGTCTTGAACTGTTATCAATACTCAGATTTTCCATATTAACCACACAAGCAAACCTGTAACATGTAAGTTTAGAACTATTGGCAATATATTATTGCTGTAACTTTACTGTAGCAAACATGTTTTTATTTTCTCCATACATCACCTGAGTATTGAATTTTATAAAACACTTTTTAGTACTGGGGCTGCTTCTTCCTAACGCAGGCATTTCTGAGACTAGGTAAAGATGTTCTTTTATTCGGATTCTGCACCACTGACCACCAATGGGATGATGAGTGAAACAGCTGGGCATAGTGGCACAGCCTGTAACTCCAGGAGACCAGGATTTCAAGGCCAGCCTGGGCTACATGAGAGTCTAATCCCTACTCTACTCCAAATAATAAGATAACAACTGCCTTACCTGCCTCATAGCTAAAATAAAGACTCCTCTCTCTCTCTCTCTCTCTTCTCTGTGTCTCCTCCATCTCTTCTTCATCTTTTCTCTCACTGTCTTTCTTCTCTCTTTTCTCTCTTTTCTCTCTCCATCTCTTTTTTCTTTCCCTCCCTCCCTCCCTCCCTCCCTCCCTCCCTCCCTCCCTTCCTTTCCCGGGTGTATCAAGATGGCTCTGCTCCCGTTGGAAGCCTGAATTTGGAGCTAGAACACAGGAGTAAAGGCAATGAAGGCTTAAGGAGGAACCTTGGTTTCAGGTCCAGGTCAGTGGGTGGAAGATGGTGCCTGGGGAAGAGGAAGTGGACATACAGAAGTTGAGGAGCATCTAGGCTATGCAAGGAGCAGTCTAAGCTGACAGCAGAAACTGGGGAGCCATTAGTGAATCTAGGTGTTTATGCTGTTGGTAAACCCAGTGGGGACATCATGAAACAAAAGTCCTGTGTTTACTATGAGAATATTGATTAAATATTGACGTTATATTGAATCTTGTGTTCTAACCAATGGGTATCCTTCGGGGGGACATTTTGTTTCTCAGTGCTTACAGGTAGATTTTATGCTTTTCTTTCGTTTCCTGGTTTGAAAGTTTTATCTTTAAGTTATAAAATATCCGAATATATTTACAATTTATAATTTAATGGCCTTTAATCCATTTGTAGTTGTATGGGAATTAACGTAATCAATTTCAGAAGTTTTCATCACTGCCCCCAAGTCCTATACCTGTTATTTTCTTCCTTTTTATTGTTGAGTCATGTTCTCTTGTGTTGACAATCTATTCATCAGNTGATGGATGTTTCTATCTGATAGACTGCCACTGTCCAACAGAAATATAATATGTAGCACCAATGTGTGCTCCATAGGATTCCAAATTTGATAGTAGCTACATTTTAAATAGTAAATAAAGATCAAAATAATTAAAATATAAGTATTTTAAGCTAACATATTCCAAAAAGAATGTTAAATTGGTTGTTTCTATACAAAGTGCTTGGAATACAATGTGTGTTTTGTGCTGAGCAGCACGTCCAAGTTTGACTGTCCAAAGCTCAAACACCAGTGGCTGCCGTACTGGTGGCCTATTCACACCAGTGTCCTTTACTTTGGTGTTTGGGAAGCTTTATTAACACCAAATTCCCGGTAAACCATTTTACATTAGTATGATCCGGATGATATTTCTACATTTGTTTTTATTTATTTTTCTCATTTGTCTTTATGTTGGCTGCGTGGCTGTATTTCACACATCTTTTGTAAATTGCCTGAGTTAAAGGAAGTGGGGCAGGGGGTGTGGCTCAGTGGCAGAGCGCTTGCCTGGCATGCTCGAGGCCCTGGTGTGATCTCCAAGCGGAAGCATGCTGAACACTGAAGAGTTGTTCCCACAGGACAGTGAGTAGACAACTGGGAAAGCTGGGTGCAGCTCTTCCTCAGGGGTGCCTCCCACTCTGCCCACCTCTCGGCCCCCATCCCTTAGTGTCCAACCTTGGCAAGCCCCTCAAGACAAGCCTGTTTTTAGCTATTTAAGAAATGAAAGAGCAGACATGAGTGAGCCGAGTGTGGCTGGTAGATCTTGGCACCACAGAAGAGTCCAGATACTACTTATCTTCTCTAGAAACATCTAATGAATTGGGGCAAACAAAAACAGAAGCCAACCTCAGGATTCCAGGGCCTCTCCTAAATCAAAGAACTGGGACAACCAGACAGATTATCTACTACTTGCTTTATGCGCTTTTATTGTATCATGAACTTAGCTTCTGAGGTCTGTCAGTCTTCCTTATTTCTGTATTTTATGTGTGTTTCATTCTCCCCAAACTGTCCTTCTCATTTTCCTGCCTCCCCAGGCATTTGAGGCCAATGTGATGACATCACTCCTGAAGCGTCTCCACATCTTCTTTCCTCCCTTGTATTTTATTTATTGAAAGTAGATTCTTCTCTCATACAATGCACCCCACCAGTTTTTCTTCCCTCCATCCTTCGCAGTTCCTTCCCACCTTCCTTCTCCCTCAGAGCCACTCTCCCTTCAGAAAAGCTGTCTCCACATCTTAAAACCATCTCTCTCTTCTGCAACCATGACCACACTCCAGACTGTGAGCACCATGGCACTTACATGGAAGCCTTGTTTCTGTAGCCACAGTTAGCAGTGGAGCTGGTACTCAGTTGATACTCTACTGCTGTTTGTTGACCAACAATGGAAGTGGACATTGGATGCTAGGTGATATCCTGAGGGCTCATTACCTTTTCATAACCCAATGAAGTCATTTTCTGCTCTTGATGAAGAAGGTGACACTTACAGGAGAGGGATTGAGTAAACTGCCCAAGGTCAATACAACCTATTAATGATTTGCTGTTCAAAGATACCTCCCAATCTGTAATAGAGATATACTTTCTTGTCTATTAAAAAGAATGCTGAGACTGAAGGAATGAATTTGCTTCAAAATGGACAGGGAAGGGTGAACCTTTCCTGCTTGGAAAAACTGTTGTTTCTGCTCAGCAAGGTTAGAAATATGACTGTGGACAAATGGTGCACACTGCTATACACTGAGTACATACACTACCCTGCTTTGACTTAGTGTCAAGGGCCTGGGTGACTTAGTCACTTGCTGTGAAGAGACATCATGACCAAGGCGACTTATAGAAGAAAGCATTCAATTAGGGACTTGCGTACAGCTTCAGAGGGTTAGTCTATNATCATCATGGGAGGGAGTGTGGCAGCACACAGGCAGACAAGGTGCTGGATCAGAGCTTTACATCCTGATCCCCAGGCAGCAGGAAGAAGGAGAGAAACAGTGGGCCTGGTATGGGCTTGTGAAACCTAAGAGCCCATCCCCAGTGACACATCTTCTCCAACAATGCCACACCCCCAATCCTTCTTAAATAGTTCACCAACTGGGGACTAAGCATACAAACATCTGAGCCTATGGGGGCCTTTCTCATTCAGACCACCACAGTGGGGAAAGCATCAAGATTTACCAGACAAGAACAACAACAACAAAAAAACCCAAAAAACTAGGGGCTTGAAAGATGTGGTTAAATGGTCAAGAGCTTGCTACTCTTGCTGAGGACTTGGGTTCAGTTCCCAGAACCTGTATCCTATGGCTCACAATCACCCATAACTTCAGTTCTAGGTGCTCTGACACACTCTCCTGGCTTCCATGGGTACTTGCATGCACACAGGGCACATACAGACAAGTAGGCACACACACACACACACACACACACACACACCACACATATAATTTTTTTTTCTTCGAGACAGGGTTTCTCTGTGCAACAGCCCTAACTGTCCTGGAGCTAGCTCTGTAGACTGGGCTGGCCTCAAGCTCACAGTGATCTACCTCCTCTGCCTCCTGGATTAAAGGTGTGCACCACCACTGTCTGGCATAAATATTTTTTTAAAAGAAAAAAAACTAGCAACCTTTTGTATTTGTGTGAAATTAAAATAGTTTTAGAGTATGAACTTTTTTTTCTTAACAATCCAAACCACTGTTTGCTTTAGCAATTAATTGCCCTCAAAATTGAAAAGCCTTACAACATTTAATGGCACAGACTNAACAGCCCATTAATATCAAGCTCCACTACTGAAGATCACGTTCTAGGTATATGAAGTAGTTATGGTCATCAGCTAATATGTTTTAAAAATAAACTTTGAAATACTTTTTGAAAGATCAACAGAGAATGCACCCATGAACTTGCTCCTTGATTAATAATAAAATCCAGATTCTTCTATGGATCTTGCCTTTCTCATTCAAGTCTTCTGTTCCAAGCTCCATGATGTCTTCTCATTTGAATATTCTTGCCAAGAGTATTTTCTCTTTCAATAAGAAATAAAGCTGTCGTGGAATCAATGGAAAGGCTAAAAATGAGAAGCTGCAGGCTCCAGAATGTTCTGTGCACATTGGAGCATTTCAAATATCAGAGCATACCAGAACCGAGAGTGCTAGCCTGAGGTTCTGTTTAACTTCCACTCAACTAATTACAATAGACCTTGGTGTCTTATTGTTCTATTGCTGTGAAGAGACACCATGACCAAAGCAACTTTTATAAAGGAAAGTGTTTAATAGGGGACTTGCTTACAGTTGCTGAGGGTTAATCGGTTATCACCATGGTGGGGAGCATGGTGGCAGGCAGGCAGGCTTGGTACTGGAGCAGTAGCTAAGAGTTTTACATCCTGATCTGTGGGCAGCAGGCAGAGAGAGAAAGGGGGGGAGGGAACTGGGTCTGGTGTGGGCTTTTGAAACCTCAATGCCCATCCCCCAGTAGCACCCCTCCTCCAAGTCTACACCTCCTTATCCTTCCTAAACAGTCACCAACTGGGGACTAAACATGCAAATATATGAACTTATGGGGTAATTCTTATTCAAACCACCACACTTGGTAAAGTCTATCAAAATGTAAGACAACCAGTTGCTAGATTTAAGCATGGGAAGAAGGCACTAGGGTTTCTGTTAGAGAGATCTTAGAACTTGTTGGCTTTTGGAGGTTTCTAGTGAAAAGATGATGTTGGGTATGGCACTGCTTTGAAATTTTTGACTTAGACTGTTATTTGTATCAGCCTGAAAAGAGTATTTCCTTTTACCTTCCTCTTTTTTATTCTTTATATTCTTCTTTTTCCATTAATAATATGAAATGGATTATAAAGAGCAGTATACAAGGGAAATAGGGACTTGAAATATAGGGAAGGGTTAAGAGTGTTTGCCTAGCATGTGTGAAGCCCTAGATTCAACCTTTAGTACCGAATATACTATCTGTCTGTCTGTCTGTCTGTCTGTCTATCTATCTATCTATCTATCAATCTATCTATCTATCTGTCTGTCTGTCTGTCTGTCTGTCTGTCTGTCTGTCTATCTATCTATCTATCTATCTATCTATCTATCTATCTATCTATCATCTATCTACCTATCTAAACAAGCTTTAAGGGAGTCTGACCTTTTAGCTGGACTGGGCTCATGGTGTCTGCCTCATGAGCCTGGGTGAATTCTTGTGCAATTGTGATGTGAGCAAGGGTCAAGGGGACTATGGTGTTCCTTCCAGAAGAGGAAACCCAGGAGTTATCTGTCTCTGGTATCTCATATCCTAGCATTCTCCTTCCCCAGATGACATATACTCACAGAGAGAACCAGCAGTGTTTTGTGTCCAGGACCTGAACAAATCACCAAATACCATGTTTGATGCTCAAGAATCCTATAAAAAATATCAAGATTGCATATAATATAGAACCAAATTCTTCTAAGTATAAAAAGCAACACATATTTCCAGATATTTCCCTTAAAAAGTATTTTTCATTTCCATAAATAAAATCAGAGAAATGTAGCTATGCAGATCATAGGATCCTACAAGGCCCTCAAGATACAAACTTGATTTTGAACTTCCTAGAACTGAAGTAAACTGAGAGCAAATCAATTAATTACATGTGTCATATCTGCAAGAACCCAAGGATACTAAAACTTGCTAAGAAAAAACTTTTAGGGGCACAAATGAGAAATTTCCAGATAGTTCTTCACAGATCAGGCTATTGAAGCTGCTTCAACAATAATCACTACAATAGAAAATAGTCCTAGAGTGTATGAGCCTTAAGCTTAGCTGAAGACAACTGCTTCATGTGTAAAGGAAATGTGTTTAACAAAAGAATGACAGTTTTTCCTCACACAAATTCCTACCCAAGAACAGAGCCAGCTCTTAAGGGGAAGTTGACTTGGGTTCTAGGAGAATCTAATTCATTCTGGAAAACAACATATTTGGTTTTCAACCAACAGACTCCCCTTTTTTATTTCTGCAAAACAATGCATGAAAATGAAACTGAAAAGGGCTGCAAGTTGATTCTAAGCTAATATTCATTTATATAATGTCAGGGACTTTGCTAAACATTTTATAGGTATTGGAACATTTGCTTATTGAAATTGCTGCATTATTACAAACTGATTGTTTTTGAGATTTTTATTTTATGTGTACAGGTGTTTTGCCTGCATGTGTGTCTGTACACCACATGTGTTCAGTGCTCATGGAGGCCAGAAGAGGGTTTTAGATACCTTGTGATTGGAGTTAGACCATTGTTAACTACCATGTGTATGCTGGGAATTGAATCCGGGTCCTCTGGAAGGGCAGCACATGCTCTTAACCACTAAGCTATCTCTCCAGCTACAAATGCATTTAAACATCGCATGGTTGAGTGGTTATTTTTGCCTAGGACAACAAAGGAAGAACTGGTATTTGAACCCAAAGCATTTAACGTCTTATACCAGGCTCCTTTTACTACCTTAATGCTTCTCCAAAGTGCTGCCAGAGGAAAGCTGGTAACGGGGAGATCAGGACACACTGNAGCCTACAGGACAGCATGGCAACCAAGGCAAACAGACTCTACCTGCACCCTGGTAATTGAAAAATGTCTTCTTTGCAACACATCTTGGAAGGCTGGTACCCACAATCCCACTCCCCATATAGAAAGGGTGCCATTTCAGAAAATGTAGGTTCCATTGAAAGCAAAAAAGATAATAATCAGCTCACACTGATCCTAAGTTTTAAGGCTTAGTGACACTATCAACAGTCTAGAGCCAGGCATCCTATGTATATTACACGGAGTGGTCCAGTGAGAAGGCAGCTTGGAGATGACCCACAGAAGCTTAGGGCCCACACTGGCATTAATCAGCCATGACTTCGCTTAATCTCTCCCCATTTCTTCCAGTCTTCCTTTGCTTTTTCAATAGAAAGAATATACATCTTGTTGTGAAGTGCCAAGCTAATACATCAACAGGACAGGTCTTAACAGAGCTCGAACATGGCTCACATTTTGGTTGCTATAAACGATGAGTACTGCATAAAATGAAACCCATTATGTCTAATACCCAGTGCTTCCTATCTAGTACACCAAGAAGCACCACAGGGAAACATGGTCAATAAATGTCTTTGCTCTGAAAAACTTTACAACCCAAAATGAAGGTAAAGGAAATAATTATGGTAACAAATAAAGCAATAATGAAAGATGAAGTCACAAATATCAGCTGAGCATGCTGTAGGCCTGAACACCAGGAAGCCAAGTTCACTCAAGCTGGTAGTCAATATTCTATGAGCAGAGACTTGGGGACCTTAATCAAGTGGCCAGAGTAGTAGTGGGGAGAAGGGTTGTGACATGGCCCACAGTGAGAGGAAAACAAACACAATTGTCTTTTAAAGCTCATGGAAGAAATGAGTCGGCCCNGTGGCTTGTCTTGTAGTCTTTGTGATGAAGAAAGCAATCAGGGAAGGGATGGCTGAAGTCAAGTGTTTGTGTGGATGTGGAAAAGGGGACAGTGGACTCAGTCCTTGGGGCTCAAGTCACCCTTAGACACACCAGAGTCCCCAACTAAGATATATAAGAGTCCCTTGGGTCCAGGTTTCATCACATCAAAGAGCAAAGAAACATAATATTCATTAGACCCAAGTCCTAGTCTCCTGTGCTAAAAAAGAATAGCTGACATTCCAAAGTAGCATTCTGATGAACTATCTAATTAAGTGCCTATGCCTAATAGTAACAGTTCAGCAATTCCAAGTAGTCAAAGAGTTCTATTTAGAATAGCAGTATTTTTAGAATTTAATCATTAATCCTTAACATTAAAATAGGAAAGAAACAAAAATAGCATTTCTATTGAATATAAATGTGTCAGTTAATTTGGGAAGATTTCCTGTGACTAAGTTAAAAACATCCCATTATTGTATTATATAATGTTTGTTGAGAAGAGACATACCTGGCAGAGATGGCTTCAAACCCTGGGATGTGATTCAGTAAATGAGCACACAGGTGACACTGTCCAGCACAGCGCCAAACACTGTAAGGGTCCCGAAGAACAGGTGTCATGCTCCTGAAGTCCATTAAGTCTATTTTCTTCTCCAATTTATATGGCTAAAGTTATAGCCCATATTTTGAACATAGTACTGTTAATGTTAAAATAAGCTGTGATAGCTGCAGCTGTGCAGTATCTAAGTTCATTAAATCAAACACAAAGCACTCTCCTCACCATACAGGACAAAGCCAGCTTCTGGTGAAGACTCATTAGCCTCGTACACTCACAATATCTATTAAAGGATGGCTGTGCAGATAGTATGCTTACTTATTTTTGGAAGTGCTCAGCAGGGAGAGTCAAATAAAAGGGTTCTTCTTAAACTCAAAAATAGCTAGAAAATTCCTTTTCCTGAGCGCTGTGATTCATCAGGCTCAACTAGACTTAAAAGTTTCCTTCACGGCTCATCATTCTTCAACACTCCAGTTTTTTGCAGGGTGGGGAGAACAGAGGGAGGGAGGGAGAAGACAGGAAAACTTTAAGATTGATTATGCTAAAATGTTTTGACTCATTTAACACAGCTCTAGGATAAAATGATACTCATTGTTCTTAATTCCCTTAAAATACATGTGTATGAGCCAGGTGTGGTNTGCACACCTTTAGTCCCAGCACTTGGGAGGCAGAGGCAGGTGGATCTCTGTGAGTTTAAGGCCAGCCTGGTCTACAGAGTGAGTTCCAGGTCAGTTAGGGCTACACAGAGAAACCCTGTCTCAAAAAACCAAAAATGTGTGTGTGTGTGTGTGTGTGTGTGTGTGTGTGTGTGTGTGTGTAAATAGATGTAGATATAATAACAGGGTGTAAAAGTACTCACAATAATTCGAACGTGACATTACTAAAAGGGAACCCTCAGACACCACAGGAAGTACAAGTGGCTAACAGCCTCATTTAGTCAGGTGGGCAGAAATCATCTTTGTTAGTTTCTGTCATTTCAAGTAAGTGTTTTTGCTTGGATGGTAGAAATGAGTCATTTGATTCTACCAGGTTTAGGTTGGTGACGAGAAAGACCATTAAGAAAGGAAATCTGGGTATTGTGTGAGCTGAAGAAAATGTCTGACTGTCCAAAGTGGACTCCAATAAAGATGAGCTGGATCAGTGAAAACATGTCTTTCTAATGTATTATATCAACTGGTATGCACAAAGTAAGTCTTGTTAGTTTTAGCCATCTTTTTTTTAATAGTTTATATGCAAATATACCATATACTATTTATAAAGATCCAACAACAAAAATAAATGTCACTTCCAGGCATGACCTTGGGCACAATGCTGTTTTAAAATGAGTGGAAGCTTTCTATAGGTAACCTGCCTTCTGTGGTCAGTGTCAGCCTCAAAGGAAGGCCACATCGTCCTGACCTTGGGACAGTTCTTGCACCTACTGGAGTTGTTGCTGGTTGAAGTGAGTGTGACGTTTGTCAGATCTCCTTCCCCTGTGGCAAGTACAACTGTAACCACCATTTCCCATGGTGGGGCTGGCAGGCGGGAGCACCCTGCCAGAGAATGGTGGGTCTGGGGTCTGAGAGGAATAACCTGAGTTACATAAAGTCACTGAAGTTTCAGGGTCACCACTAATGAGCTATGCAGCCTGACCTGCCTAACAGAGTCCCGATCATAAGCTTAAAAAACAAGATGAAATGTGCGGGTGGCACAATGGAATTTATTTGTCTTCATGATGTACACATAGTAATCAACACATAAAAGAACACACACTCGCAATGGCCATGTGTAGCGCAGGAAAGGACTGGTCCCAGTTCAATTACACAAATGGTAATTCCGCTCAGAAATGAGTCTCTTCTAGCTTAAATCTGTTTTGTTTTGTTTTTTCAGGCCCTAAGGACGCACAGTTTAGTACAAATGTTTTTCTTGTTTTGTTATTGTCATATACATGATGCCTATCAATCCCAGAAAATAAATGAAATCAACAAAAAGTCCTGTGATAAAAGAATATTTTCACAGAATAAATTTGATGAGATTACTGCAGACCAATACAGGAAATGTTAACAATTACATTGTCTTCTCAGGTTTCATTTCTTTAAAAATATTTCCTACACCATTTTTTGTGCAAGGATTCATTGATTTCTTTGGTTTTACATGGTATAATTCTGTCTGACCTATTATATATAACCTTATTTGTACCAATATTAATGTCAAGAGTTAACACTTCAAAAGGGAGAAATGGAATTAAGTCTTCAGTATAAAAATGTCTGGTCCATTTGGACATTATTGCTCTTGCTGCTTTGTTTCTATTGGAGATGCAGGAACGCACCCAGAGATCCCTGCTTAATGTACAATTTAGTTGTATATTATCATTTGTCAATGTGTCCGGACATTCACCAAAACTACTCTGATCTTATCTTTAAAAAACAAAAAGTGAAACTGCATAAATAAATAAGTCTACCTAGGGGGAACAATAAATAGGCTTCTCCATAGGAATAAAGAGTATTGTAACATAAAGCCCTCCAGTACTGTGCCATTAAGCAACAGCTTGTTTGGATTGGTTTGGTTGCTGGTGGAAGAGCTGGAAGAAAGAGCACATTTCTATCGTCCTCATCCTTTCAAAATGAGTCAGAGTGGGTACAACTGTAAAGTTTGCCTTCAGAAATTTACCTAGGTGTGTACCATCATTAGTTTTTGACGTTTGCAAAATTGTAGAACATACATTTAGGGATTAAAAAGTAGTACAATCCCTTCAACTCTGCGGCTGCTTGGTCTCCGGTCACACTGAGGGAGTGGGTCAGAAATTCTGCTGCCTTCTCTTCTTGGCATCCATGGCATCGAGGATGGGCTGCCTCTTTGCGCTGTACCTTTGATGTAGCTCTTCAATCTCCCGTTCCATCATGGGGTCAAGTGCTTTCAACCGCATCTGCAGTTCTTCTAAACTTAGATTTTTTAACTAAATGCAGAAAAAACAACAACAACAACAAAAAAAATACTGTAAAATCATCCAAAATACACTGAAGTCTAATAAGTTTTAAAATAAATATTCCAGAAAATTCTTTACACTGTCTTAGAAGCATGGTCAACAATTAAAGCAGGAATTCTTTCCCTGAAGAATTCTTACCTTGCAGGCACCTCAAGTAATCCACAGTAAAGCGATCAATGCTATGGAAGACTGAATGATAAAAAAAGTAAGAAGAAGAAACCCATTTGGAAAAGGCCCAGAGACAAACGTGCCACTGTCAAAAGCAGCTGTTCGGGTGACGGTCTGGGGACAGCTACAGGGCGCTGTAAAAACCAATACCAACAGCTCAAGAACTGGGCCAGACTGAATACAGGTTCAGTCAACAGTTTTATCCTTCACTTTACCAAATGCTAAAAACTTTAGCTCTTAAACAGAAAATTACATTATCTAGAATATTTTTACTGAGTGTTTTGGTAAAGTAGTATTGTGAGTCAAACAAGCAAAACAAGCCAAAGCTGATTCACACTGCACTGTGTAAGTTGTGCTCTGAGTGTGGCCAACCTGAGAATGACATGGCAGTGAGATTTTACAGGACACATTACAGTCTGGTTACATTGGCTTTAGGGGACAACAGCACATTCCTTACTGCTTTTCATTGCAACATCAGGAAAGAGCACCTGTTCTGTTATGTAACAGAATCTATAGCACCCCGGGCTTAATTGTATTTGTCTGTTTGTCACAACAGGGGTCATCTACGGTCATCTCCTGAGAAGGACAGTCAGGAATGTCATCGGGGCTATAGGATGCTCTATACTACACACTCATAGTCAGGCTGAACCCTAGCAACGTCTAAAATAAACCCTAACCCGGACCTGTACGTGGGCACAGGCACTTGCGCTGCCAAGCCTGAGGTTTGAGTTTGATTCCTTGACCCACACGGTGGAAGGGAGAAAAGTAAACCTTTTGTCGTCCTCTGACTCCCACCTAAGTGCTGTGGCATGCATATGCTTCCCACTCCCAAATAATGTAAAACCCTACAGCTATGCCTAGGACAGTGGTGGGGAGGTAGTTTTTAACACAGAAGAAAGAACCCTGTTAAACACAATGAATCACAGACTGCTGTCCTCATGTATTCCACACCTTGATGGGTAAGCAGAGAAAGAACTGGTCCACTGCCCTTCNGAAGCCTAGGGATGAGGGGGAAGGGTGGGCACTAAAGGGCTGATGGGGTTCAGGTCAGTAGCGTCACTGCATGACAGAGATTACGGTGAGGTACCTAAGCAGTCCCTATGGGATTTTTGTGTGCTTTTCAGAACAGATCTGCCCCAGAAAGAAAGGAGCCCCACCAAGAATGCCAAGGCACTAGGGGAACAGACTCCCACACTGGTCCTTGTTAGGGAAAGCATGTCAGCACTGCTGAGCCCTGGGAAGAGCAGGCCCTGCCTCACTGAAGTGAGGCAATGCCAAACTCGAAGATCTCAGAAGAGGCTGTGTGGTGGGATGCA